>JARFJB010001224.1:150000-167500 GCA_036346205.1 Vesta saturnalis
GTCTGCGTGTCTGCGTGCTGTGTCTGCGTGTCTGCGTGTCTGGTGTCTGCGTGTCTGCGTGTCTGCGTGTCTGGTGTCTGCGTGTCTGCGTGTGCGTGTGCGGTGTGCGCGTGTCTGCGTGTGCTGTGTGTGCGTGCGTGCTGTGTGCGTGTGCGTGCGTGCGTGTGCGGGTGCGTGCGTGCGTGGTGCGTCGTGTGCTGTGCGTGTGCGCTGTGCGTGTGTGTGCTGTCGTGTGCGTGTGTGCGTGTGTGTGTGTCGTGTGGCGTGTGTGCGTGTTCGTGTGTGCGTGTGTGTCGTGTGTGCGTGTGTGTGCGTGTGTGCTGTGTGCGTGTGTGCGTGTGTCGTGTGTGCGTGTGTGTCGTGTTGTGGTGTGCGTGTGTGTGCGTGTGTGTTGCGTGTCTGCGTGTGCGTGTTGCGTGTCTGCGTGTCTGCGTGTCTGCGTGTCTGCGTGTCTGCGTGTCTGCGTGTCTGCTGTCTGCGTGTCTGCGTGTCTGCGTGTGCGTGTTGCGTGTTGCGTGTGCGTGTGCGTGTGCGTGTCTGTGTGCGGTGTGCGTGTGCGTGGTGCGTGGTGCGTGTGTGCGTGCGTGCGTGTGCGTGTGCGTGTGCGTCGTGTGTGCGTGTGTGCGTGTGTGCGTGTGTTGCGTGTGTGCGTCGTGTGTGTGTGCGTGTGTGCGCGTGTGTGCGCGTGTGTGCGGTGTGGCGTGTGTGCGGTGTGCGGTGGTGTGTGCGGTGTGTGCGGTGTGGCGTGTGTCGTGTGTGCGTGTGCGTGTGTGCGGTGTGCGTGTGTGCGGTGTGTGCGGTGTGTGCGGTGTGCGTGTGTGCGTGTGTGCGTGTGTGCGTGTGGCGTGTGTGGTGGTGTCGTGTGCGTGTGTGCGTGTCTGCGTGTCTGCGTGTGCGTGTTGCGTCTGCGTGTCTGCGTGTCTGCGTGTCTGCGTGTCTGCGTGTCTGCGTGTCTGCGTGTCTGCGTGTCTGCGTGTCTGCGTGTCTGCGTGTCTGCGTGTCTGCGTGTCTGCGTGTCTGCGTGTCTGCGTGTCTGCGTGTCTGCGGTGCGCGGGGGGGGGGGGGGGGGGGGGGGGGGGGGGGGGGGGGGGGGGGGGGGGGGGGGGGGGGGTCTGTGTGTGTGGTGTTGTGCGTGTGTGTGTGTGCGTGTGTGCGTGTGTGTGCGTGTGTCGTGTGTGTCGTGTGTGCGTGTGTGCGTGTGTGTGCGTGTGTCTGTGTGTCGTGTGTGCGTGTGTGCGTGTGTTGTTGTGTGTGTCTGTGTGTCTGCGTGTCTGGTGTCTGGTGTCTGCGTGTTGCGTGTCTGCGTGTTGCGTGTGTTGCGTGTCTGCGTGTCTGCGTGTTGCGTGTCTGCGTGTCTGCGTGTCTGCGTGTCTGCGTGTCTGCGTGTCTTGCGTGTCTGCGTGTCGTGTTGCGTGTTGCGGTGTCTGGTGTGTGCGTGTGTGCGTTGTGCGTGTGCGTGTGTCGTGTGTGCGGTGTGCGTGTGTGCGTGTGCGTGTGGTGCGTGCGTGCGTGCGTGCGTGTGCGTGCGTGCGTGCGTGGTGCGTGGTGGTGCGTGTGTGCGTGGTGCGGTGTGCGTGTGTGCGTGTGTGCGGTGGTGTGTGCGGTGTGTGCGGTGTGTCGTGTGTGCGCGTGTGTGCGCGTGTGTCGCGTGTGTGCGCGGTGTCGCGTGTGTGCGTGTGTCGCGTGTGTGCGTGTGTGTCTGTGTGTGCGTGTGTGTCTGTGTGTGCGTGTGTGTCTGTGTGTGCGTGTGTGTCTGTGTGTGCGTGTGTGTCTGTGTGTGCGTGTGTGTCTGTGTGTGCGTGTGTGTCTGTGTGTGCGTGTGTGTGCTGTGTTGCGTGTGCGTGCTGCGTGTCTGCGTGTCTGCGTGTGCGTGTGCGTGCTGGTGTCTGCGTGTCTGCGTGTCTGCGTGCTGCGTGTCTGCGTGTCTGCGTGTCTGCGTGTCTGCGTGTCTGCGTGTCTGCGTGTCGGTTTTGCGCTTCCGTTGTTACTTTTGGGTCTTGATGCAATGAAATTTTTGAAAATATTTTTACGGACGAGTCAACATTCCATAATAATGGATTAGTGAATGGCAAATTATTACGACGCCGAAAATAAACATTTATTTAATACTGTTGATCGTCAAAATCGATGAAGTGTTAATGTATATGGTGGAATTGTTGGTAATCATGTTATTGGCCCGTTTTTCGATGACATTTTAAATGGTCAAAAATTCCTTAGGTTTTAAAGAGAATTTTGGGAACTTTTAGAAAGTATTCCTTTAAACATTAGACAAAATATGTGGTCGAAGTTAGATGGAGCACCTGCACATTTCTCACGTGCGGTTAGGAATATTTAAATAGGAAGTTTCTGATAAGTGGATTGGGAGAGGTGGACCAATTACCTGACCACCTAGATCTCCTGAACTAACATCCATGGATTTCTTCTTTTGGTTTGGTTTACAGCCTCCCACCACTGCAGACGATATGAAAGAAGAATCAGAAATGTTTTGAGACGGTCACCTCTGATATGTTGCAAAACGTAAGGTGTTCTTTGGAAAAAGAATCACTGTGTATTAAAGAAGATGGACATCATATCGAACATTTATTGTAATTTTTAAATTTTTATTTTCTAAAATTGACGCTGATCGGTTTCATTTGGACAAGCCAAGCTTCGTGAGAGCTTTGAAAGGTGACAAGTTGCTGTTACGTCGAGAGTAAAGATAGTGTATAAAAGCTGCGGTTTCGTTTAACTTACATAATGTAGATGACTATAAATGTTTAAATTAAAGTTACTATGAGTAAAGTTGAAAATTTGAAGATTTAGGTATGGAAACCCTTATAGAAGTTGAGGTAATTAGTAAGCTAAACGATAAGTTTATAAAATACAGGGTGTTCCATTTAAAATAAGCCGAATATTTCAGTATAAATGTTCTACTAATTTAACTCAAATAAGTGAACGCCCTGTAAAGGTGTTTCTTTCGTCATAGTGCTGTTCTTAACTAGGTAATTTGTGAGTATGTTTGGTGTCTAGTTTCTAAACCTCGTGTTCGTAAATTGTGTACTGAACTCTGTTGTGGCTGGGAATCCTTTGTAGTGCTCTGTTTTCGTAAGTCGAAATTCGTTATGGTGCGTGTAAAAGCGTGTTGTGCATGTTGGTGTGCGTGTTTTGAAACGTGTTATGTGCTCTTGCTTGCATCCTGTGTGAATTACGTTTTTCCGCTTTGCTGTGACTGTGGCGTCGTCTGTTCGTGGTGCGTGCGTGTGTGTTGGTGTGTGTGCTTATGTGTGTGCGTGTGTGCTGTTTTGCGTTGCTGTGTTCTGTGTGTGTGTGCGTGTGTGTTGTGTGTGTGTTTGTTGCTGTGTGTTGTGTTTGTGTGTGTTTTGCTCGTGCTGGGTTCGTGTGGTTTGCGTGGATGTGCGGTGTCCTTGTGTGACCGGTGTGCGTCGCGTGTGCGTGTGCTGTGCGCGTGTGCGGTGTGGTGCGTGTGTGTGCGTGTGCTGCGTGTGTCTGTTGTGGTGTTGCGTGTTGCGTGTCTGCGTGTCTGCGTGTCTGCGTGTCTGCGTGTCTGCTGTGTCTGCGTGTCTGCGTGTCTGCGTGTCTGCGTGTCTGCGTGTCTGCGTGTCTGCGTGTCTGCGTGTCTGCGTGTCTGCGTGTTGTGGTGTCTGCTGTGTTGGTCTGCGTGTTGCGTGTGCTGCGTGTTGCGTGTGCTGTTGCGTGTCGTGCGTTTGTTGCGTGTGCGTGTGTGCGTGTGTGCGTGTGTGCGTGTGTGCGTGTGTGCGTGTGCTGTGCGTGGTGCGTGCGTGCGTGTGCGTGTGCGTGCGTGCGTGTGTGCTGTGCGTGCGTGCGTGGTGCGTGCGTGCGTGCGTGTGCGTGTGTGCGTGTGTGCGTGTGTGCGTGTGCGTGTGTGCGTGTGTGTGCGTGTGTGTGCCGTGTGTGTGCGTGTGTGTGCGCGTGTGTGCGAGTGTGTGCAAGTGTGCGCGAGTGTGCGCGTGTGTGCGCGTGTGTGCGCGTGTGTGCGCGTGTGTGCGCGTGTGTGCGTGTGTGTGCGCGTGTGTGTGCGTGTGTGCGTGTGTGTGCGTGTGTGCGTGTGTGTGCGTGTGTGTGCGTGTGTGTGCGTGTGTGTGCGTGTACGTGTCTGCGTGTCTGCGTGCCTGCGTGTCTGCGTGTCTGCGTGCCTGCGTGCTGCGTGCCTGCGTGTCTGCGTGTCTGCGTGTCTGCGTGTCTGCGTGTCTGCGTGTCTGCGTGTCTGCGTGTCTGCGTGTCTGCGTGTCTGCGTGTCTGCGTGTCTGCGTGTCTGCGTGTCTGCGTGTCTGCGTGTCTGCGTGTCTGCGTCTGCGTGTCTGCGTGTCTGCGTGTCTGCGTGTCTGCGTGTCTGCGTGTCTGCGTGTTGCGTGTGCGCGTGTGCGCGTGTGTGCGTGTGTGCGTGCGTGCGTGTGTGCGTGTGCGTGTGTGCGTGTGCGTGTGTGCGTGTGTGCGTGTGTGCGTGTCTGCGTGTGTGCGTGTACGCGTGCGTTCGTGCGTGCGTGCGTGCGTGCGTGTGTGCGTGCGGGCGTGCGTGCGTGCGTGCGTGTGTGCGTGTGTGCGTGTGTGCGTGTGTGGTGTGGTGTGTGCGTGTGGTTGTGGGGTGGTTTGTTGTTTGTTTCTGTTGGTTTTGTTTGCGTTCTTTTTTCGGGTGTTTGCGTCCCGTTTTTGTTTCTGTTTCCGTGGGTTCTTTTGTTGGGGTTCGTTGGTTGTGTTGGGGTTTTGTTTTGTGGTGTGTTGTTCGTGTGCGTTGCTGCGTGCGGTCTGTGGTGGTTTGTGGCGTGTTTCGTTTGTGTTGCGTGGTGTTTGGCGGGGTTTTGCTGGTTGTCCCTCTTGTTGTTGGTCTTTTTGCGTGTTGTGCGTGTTGGTGCGTGTCGTGTGCTGCGTGTGTTGCGTGTCTGCGTGTCTGCGTGTCTGCGTGTCTGCGTGTCTGCGTGTGTGCGTGTGTGCGTGTCTGTGTGTCTGCGTGTCTGCGTGTCTGCGTGTCTGCGTGTGCGTGTCTGCGTGTCTGCGTGTGTCTGCGTGTGCTGCGTGTTGCGTGTGTGCGTGTGTCGTGTGCTGCGTGTCGTGTGCTGCGTGTCTGCGTGTCGTGCGCTGCGTGTCTGCGTGGCTGTGCGTGCGTGCTGCGTGTGTGTGCGTGTGCGTGTGTCGTGTGCGTGTGTGCGTGTGTGCGTGTGTGTGTGCGTGCGTGTGTGCTGCGTGTGTGCGTGTGCGTGTGTGCGTGTGTGCGTCGTGGCGCGTGTGCGTGCGTGCGTGTGTGTCGTGTGCGTGTGTGTGCGTGTGTGTGCGTGTCGTGTGCGGTGTGCGTGCGCGTGTGTCGTGTGCGCTGTGCGTGTCGCGTGGCGTGTGTGCGTGTGTGCGTGTGTGGCGTGTGCGTGCGCGTGTGTGTGCGTGTGTGAGTATGTGCGTGTGTGTGCGTGTGTGAGTGTGTGCGTGTGTGCGTGTGTGCGTGTGTGCGTTGTGCGTGTGTGCGTGTCTGCGTGTCTGCGTGTCTGCGTGCTGCGTGCTGCGTGTCTGCGTGTCTGCGTGTGCTGCGTGTCTGCGTCTGCGTGTCTGCGTGTCTGCGTGTCTGCGGTCTGCGTGTCTGCGTGTCTGCGTGTCTGCGTGTCTGCGTGTTGCGTGTCTGCGTGTCTGCGTGTCTGCGTGTCTGCGTGTCTGCGTGTCTGCGTGTCTGCGTGTCTGCGTCTGCGTGTCTGCGTGTCTGCGTGTCTGCGGTGTCTGCGTGTCTGCGTGTGTGTGGTGTGTGCGTGTGTGCGTGTGGCGTGTGTGCGTGTGCGTGTGTGCGGTGTGCGTGTGTGCTGTGTGCGTGTGTGCGGTGTGCTGTGTGCGTGTGTGCGTGGTGGTGTGCGTGGTGCGTGCGTGCGTGTGGTGCGTGTGCGTGGCGTGCGGTGGTGCGTGCGTGCGTGCGTGCGGTGCGTGTTGCGTGTGTGCGTGTGTGCGTGTCGCGTGCGTGTTGCGTGTGTGCGTGTGCGTGTGTGCGCGTGTGTGCTGCGTGTGGTGCGTGTTGGTGCGCGCGTGTCGGTGTTGCTGCGTGCGTGGCGCGTGGTGCTGTGCGCGTGCGCGCGTGCGTGCGCGGGTGCGTGTGTCGTGTGGGTGGTGTGTGCGTGTGTGTGCGTTGGTGCGTGTGTGCGGTGTGTGCGTGTGTGCGTGTGTGGGGTGTGTGCGTGTGTGGCGTGTGTCCTGCTCGTTTTTTGTATCTCTTCAGGTTCCCAAATAACTATAGGGCGTCTTACAACACCCTTACGTAGCATATTTTAGAGTCAAATGAAACGATACAACGTTACTGTACCTACAGAACGCGTGCATTTTGATTTAACATATCCACATTGGATGACTACAGATTATCGTTGGAGACTATTTTTTGGGTGACACTGTATCAAAACTACGTAATAAAACTACAATATCTGAAGACACCAAATTCTGTATGAAAAATTTTGTACTTCGAGACCTTCAGGATACAGAAGTGATGAAACATGCGTTGGTTGTTGGTATGACAACAAGTGCAGCTCGTCTGAAATTCTATCAAAGTCTCCGTTCACCTATTGTACTGATCGAAGAAGCTGCTGAGTATTAGAATCACATATTGTTGTTTCGTTGACTAAATATTGCAAACATGTAATATTAATCGGTGATCATCAGCAATTAGACCTCCTACTGCAAGTCATAGAATGAATGTCCGTTTTAATTTAGGAATTAGCCTTTTCGAACGCATGATATTGAACAATGTTCAATTTACACTTGGGCGTTCAGCACCGCATGAGGCCGGAAATTGCAAAGTTAATTGTCGCAATATACCCAAAATTAGAATCATTCATCTGTTGAAGAATTTCACAATTAATGGTATTGACCACGTTCTTTATTTTATCGATCACAATTATCCAGAAGAAGAAATGTTGATAGCAAAGTAAACAACCACGAAGTAAAATTTTTAATTGCTTTGGCAAAATATTTAATCAAAATGGTTATAAACCCAGTGAAATAACGATAATAGCGCATATTCTGCGCAAATGTTTGCATTTTGGACAGAGCGTAAAAAGTTCAGATTTCTTGGAAGAAGTTAAATAACAGTGTTGCAACGTATCAGGGAGAGAATAATCATTGTTCTGTAAGAATGATGATTGGTAATTGTTTTAAGCAGAAAATAGAGTTTCGTTGACTTTGCGTGTAGGGAGGATGTGTCGTGATGGGTATTGAGTTTGCGTGTCAGCAAGTGTAAGTTAATCGTTTCATTTGTTGTGTAACTGAAACTGTGGTTAAGTGTTTTTTTAAGTGAATGTAAAGACGTATTGGGTGTACGTGTGTTGTGTACTTGTCCACCACTTTTTTAATTGTTCGTGTTGTGTGTGTGTGCGCCTTTGTAATTTTAAAGGTTTGTGCGTGTAAGTGTGCTGCTTGCGTTAGTTGCAGTGTTGAATTTTGCGGAAGAAAAGTTTACGTTGTGGTTTCATAAGTTGCGGTCTACGCGATGTTGTGGAGTTATGCGCATGCAAAATTTGGATGCGCGGATTAAGGTTTTGTAAATTTCTGGTGCGCGAGTGGTTTGAGTTTTGCGTTGCGTGGTCCTTTAGTGCGGAGCAAGACGCTTATGAAACTGCGCGTGTTGGTTTAAGAGGGTTAAATATGTACTTGTAGTGGATGACTGGATGTTAGTACGTGGAGTGATGTGTCGATCTGGGTTCGGGAGCGTGTTGTTTGTTTGTTGTGTTATGTTTGTTCTTGATTATCGTAATTGCGTTGCGTGTGTTGTTAGTCTGTTTTGCGCTGTCTGCATGTTCTGTGAGGTTGTTGTGTCTTTGTGTGTGTCGAACTGTGTTCATGTCCGTGTGCGTGTGGTGTGGTTTGGTGGTAAAGTGCGTGTGGTGCTGATGTGCGTGTGTGGGTTGTGTTCGTAGTCGTGTGGTGTCTGTGTTGGTTTGCGCATGTCTGACGGGTTGCTGTGTGCTGTAAACTGTGATGCTGTTGCGTTCGATTGGAAAACTGGCTCTTATCGATGATATGAAAATGGAAAATGTTGTTTTCGAACGTTTTTTATTAACTTAGCTAGTTGTCGTTCATGCATTCGTCCTTTGGACTGGTTTTTGGTGCGCGTATTGTGTTCTCGTTCTTATCTGTTGCGTGTTTCATTTGTGGTTGACGTTGATCGCTGTGTTCTTTCTAGTCGCCTGTTGCTTGTGTTGTGTGGTGTTGCGTGTTGGGTGGTGTGTGCGTGTGTGCGCGTGTCTGCGCGTGTCTGCGTGCTGCGTGCGTGCTGCGTGTCGTGCTGCGTCTGGTCTGTGTGCGTGTCTGCGTGTCTGCGTGTGCGTGTCTGCTGTCTGCGTGTCTGCGTGTCTGCGTGTCTGCTGTGTGCGTGTTGCGTGTGCGTGCGTGTTGCGTGTGCGTGTTGCGTGTTGCGTGTTGGTTGCGTGTGTGCGTGTTGGTGTTGCGTGTGCGTGTTGCGTGTTGCGTGTTGCGTGTGTTGCGTGTTGCGTGTGTGGTGTGGGTGTGTGCGTGTGTGCGTGTGTGCGTGTTGTGTTGCGTGTGCGTGTGGCGTGTGTGCGTGTGCGTGGTGGTGTGTGCGTGGTGCGTGTGTGCGTGTGTGCGTGTGCGTTGTGCGTGTGTGCGTGTGTGCGTGTGTGCGTGTGTGCGTGTTGCGTGTGTGTGCTGTGCGTGTGCGTTGCGTGCTGCGGTGCGTGCTGCTGTGCGGTGGTGTGCGTGCCGTGGTCGCGTGTTTGCGTGTCTGCGTGCGCTGCGTGTGCGTGTGCGCGTGCGGTGCGCGTGCTCGTGCGCGTGCGCGCGTGCGCGCGCGTGTTGTGGCAGTGCGTGTCCAGTCGTGCGTCGTGTTGCGTGTGGTGTGCGTGTGTGTGGTGTGTGTGTGTGTGTGGTGTGTGTGTGTGTGTGTGTGTGTGTGTGTGTGTCGTGTGTGTGCGTGTGTGTGCGTGTGGTGTGTGCGTGTGTGCGTGTGTGCGTGTGTGCGTGTGCGTGTGCGTGTGTGGTGTGCGTGTGGTGTGGTGTGGTGCGTGTGGTGTTGCGTGTGTGTTGGTGTGGGTGTTGCGTGTGGTGTGGGTTGGTGTGTGCGTGTGGTGTGGTGTGTGGTGTGCGTGTGTGGTGTGTCGTGTGTGGTGTGTGTGTGGTGTGTGTGTGTGTGTGTGTGTGTGTGTGTGTGTGTGGTGTGTGTGTGTGTGTGTGTGTGTGGTGTGTGTGTGGTGTGCTGTGTGTGTGTGTGTGGTGTGGTGTGTGTGTGTGTGTGTGTGTGTGTGTGTGGTGGTTGTGTGTGTGTGGTGTGTGTGTGTGTGTGTGTGTGTGTGTGTGTGTGTGGTGTGTGTGTGTGTGTGTGTGTGTGTGTTGGTGTGTGTCGTGTGTGTGTGTGTGTGTGTGTGTGTGTGTGTGTGTGTTGTGTGTGTGTGGTGTGTGTGGTGTCTGTGTGTGTGTGTGTTGGTGTGTGTGTGTGGTGTCTGGTGTGTGCTGTGTGTTGGTGTGTGTTGGTGTGTGTGTGTGTGGTGTGTGGTGTGTGTTGGTGTGTGGTGTGTGTGTCTGTGTGGTGTGTGTGTGTGTGTGTGTTGTGTGTGTGTGTGTGTGTGTGTGTGTGTGTGTGTTGTGCTGTGTGTGTGTGTGTGCGTGTGTGTGTGTCGTGTGTGTGGTGTGTGGTTGTGTGTGTGCTGTGTGTGTGTGCTGTGTGTGGTTGTGTCTGTGTGGTGTGTGTGTGTGTGTGTGTGGTGTGTGTGTGTGTGTGTGTTGTGTGTGTCTGTGTGTTGGTGTGTTGTGTTGTGTGTGTGTTGTGTGGTGTGTGTTTGTGCGGTGTGTGTGTGTGTTGGTGTCTGGTGTCTGTGTGTCTGGTGTGTGTCGTGTGCTGGTGCTGGTGGGTGTCTGGTGTCTGTGTGTCTGTGTGTGTGTCTGGTGTCTGTGTTTGTGTGCTGGTGTGTGTGTGTCTGGTGTTGTGTCTGTGTGGTGTCGTGGTGTTGTGTGTCTGGTGTCTGTGTGTGTGTGTGTGTCGGTGGTGTCTGTCTGTGGTGTGTGTCGTGTGTGTGTCGTGTTGTGTCTGTGTGCTGTGTGTGTGTGTCTGTGTGCTGTTGTGCGTGCGTGTGTCGTGTGCGTGTGCTGTGCTGTGTGTCGTGTGTCGGTGGTCGTGTTGTGTGCGTGTGTCTGGTGTCTGGTGCTGTGTGTCTGTGGTCTGTGGTGCTGGTGTCTGGTGTCTGTGGTCTGTGTGCGTGGCGTGTTCTGTGTGTTGTGGTGTGCGGTGCGTGGTGTCGGGTGCGTGTGTCGGTGTCGGTGTCGGTGCTGTGTGTGTGTGTGCGTGTGGTGTGCGCGTGGTGCGGTGGCGTGGTGCGTGTTGCGTGTGGTGCGTGTCGCGTGTGCGTCTCGTCGTTGTGCGTCTGCGTGTCTGCGTGTGTGCGTCTGCGTGCTGCGTGTTGCGTTGCGTGCTGGTGTCTGGTGTCTGGTGTGTGGTGTGTGGTGTGTCGTGTGTGTGTGCTGTGCGGTGCGGTGTCGTGTGTGCGTGTCGTGTGCGTGTGCGTGTCGTGTTGCGTGTGTGTGGTGTGTGGTGTGTGTGGTGTTGTGTGGTGTGCGTGTGGTGTCTGGTGCGGTGCTGGTGCGTGTCTGGTGTCGTGTTGCGTGTTGGTGTTGGTGTTGTGTGTCGTGTGGTGTTGTGTCTGGTGCTGGTGCGGTGTCTGTGGCGTGTTGGTGTCGGTGTGGTGTCGGTGCTGTGTGCTGGTGTGGGTGTGTGCGGTGTGTGTGTGTGCTGGTGTGGTGTGTGCGTGTGTGTCGTGTGCGTGTTCTGGTGTCTGTGTGCTGTGGTCTGTGTGTCTGGTGCGGTGTCTGTGTGCTGTGTGTCGTGTGTGTCGTGTGTGCTGTGTGTCTGTGTGTCGTGTGTGCTGTGTGTCTGTGTGTCGTGTGTCTGTGTCTGTGTGTCGTGTGCTGTGTCTGTGTGTCTGTGTGTCTGTGTGTCTGTGTGTCTGTGTGTCTGTGTGTCTGTGTCTGTGTGTCTGTGTGTCTGTGTGTCTGTGTGTCTGTGTTCTGTGTGTCTGTGTGTCTGTGTGTCTGTGTGTCTGTGTGTCTGTGTCTGTGTCTGTGTCTGTGTCTGTGTGTCTGTGTGTCTGTGTGTTGTGTTGTGTGTCTGTGTTGTGTTGTGTGTGTGTCTGTGTGTGTTGTGTCTGGTGTCTGTGTGTGTCTGTGTCTGGTTCTGTGTCTGTGTCTGTGTGTCTGGTCTGTGTGTCTGTGTCTGGTGTCTGGTGTCTGGTGTCTGTCTGGTGTCTGGTGTCTGGTGTCGTGTGGTGTCTGGTGTGGTGTGCTGTGTGTCTGTGGCTGTGTGTTGTGTGTCTGTGTGTCTGTGTCTGTGTGCTGTGTGCTGTGTGTTGTGTCTGTGTGTCTGTGTGTCTGTGTGTCTGTGTGCTGTGTGTCTGTGTGCTGTGTGTGTGTCTGTGTGTCTGTGTCTGTGTGTTGTGTGCTGTGTCTTGTGTGTTGTGTGTCTGTGTGTCTGTGTGTCGTGTGTCTGTGTGTCTGTGTGTCTGGTGTCTGCGTGTCTGCGTGTCTGCGTGTCTGCGTGCTGCGTGTCTGCGTCTGCGTCTGCGTGTCTGCGTGTCTGCGTGTCTGCGTGTCTGCGTGTCTGCGTGTCTGCGTGTCTGCGTGTCTGCGTGTCTGCGTGTCTGCGTGTCTGCGTGTCTGCGTGTCTGCGTGTCTGCGTGTCTGCGTGTCTGCGTGTCTGCGTGTCGCGTGTGCGTCGTGTGCGTGTCGCGTGTGCGGCGTGTCGCGTGTCGCGTGTCTGGGTGTGCGTGGTCGTGGTGCGTGGTGCGTGCGTGGCGGTGCGTGGTGCGTGTGGTGCGTGTGTGCGTGTGTCGTGTGTGCGTGTGTGCGTGTGCGTTGTGCGTGTGTCGTGGTGTGCGTGTGGTGGTGCGTGGTCGTGTGCGTGTGTGTGTGCGTGGTGTGGTGCGTGGTGTGCGTGTGGCGTGGGTGTGCGTGTGGTGCTGTGCGTGCGGTGGCGTGTGTGGCGTGTTGCGTGTCTGCGTGTGTGCTGGTGCTGCGTGTCTGCGTGCGCGTGTGCGTGTCTGCGTGCTGCTGCGGTGCCTGCGTGCTGCGTGCTGCGTGTCTGCGTGTCTGCGTGTCTGCGTGTTGCGTGTTGCGTGTCTGCGTGTCTGTCGTGTCTGCGTGTCTGCGTGTCTGCGTGTCTGCGTGTCTGCGTGTCTGCGTGTCTGCGTGTCTGCGTGTCTGCGTGTCTGCGTGTCTGCGTGTTGCGTGTTGCGTGTCTGCGTGTCTGCGTGTCTGCGTGTCTGCGTGTCTGCGTGTGCGTGTGTGCGTGTGTGCGTGTGCGTGTGCGTGTGTGCGTGTGTCGTGTGTGGTGTGCGTGTGTGCGTGTGTGGTGTCGTGTGGGTGTGGTGGTGCGTGTGTGCGTGTGTGCGTGCGTGCGTGCGTGCGTGCGTGCGTGCGTGTGCGGTGCGCTGGCGTGCGCGTGGCGTGCGCGTGCGCGTGGTGCGCGTGCGTGGCGTGGTGCGTGCGCGTGCGCGTGCGCGTGGGCTTGTGCGCGTGTTGCGTGCGTTGCGTGGCGTGCGCTTGCGGTTGCGCGTGGCGTGTGGTGCGTGCGCGTTTGCGCGTGCGCGTGTGCGCGCGTGTGCGCGTGGCGTGCGCGTGCGCGCGTGCGTTGGGTGCGTGTCTTGCGTGCTGCGTGTTGCTGTGTGCGTGGTGTGCGTGTCGTGTGTGCGTGTGCGTGTGTGGTGCGTGGTGTCGTGTGTGCGTGTGTGCGTGTGTGCGTGTGTGCGTGTGCTGTGCGTGTGTGCGTGTGCGGTGTGTGTGTGCTGTGTGTGTGCGTGTGTGTGCTGTGTGTGCGTGTGGTGCGTGTGTGCGTGTGTGGCGTGTGTGCGTGTGTGTGCGTGTGCGTGCGTGCGTGTGCGTGTGCGTGTGTGCGTGTGTGTCTGGTGTGCGTGTGTGCGTGTGTGTGTGCGTGTGTGCGTGTGTGCGTGTGTGCGTGTGTGCGTGTGTGTGCGTGTGTGCGGTGTGCGTGTGTGCGTGTGTGTGGTGCGTGTGTGCGTGTTGCGTGTGTGTTGCGTGTCTGGTGCTGCGTGTTGCGTGCTGCGTGCTGTGTGCTGCGTGTCTGCGTGTCGTGGTGCCTGCGTGTCTGCGTGCTGCGTGTGCTGCGTGTCTGCGTGTCTGCGTGTCTGCGTGTCTGCGTGTCTGCGTGTCTGCGTGTCTGCGTGTCTGCGTGTCGTGCGTGTCTGCGTGTCTGCGTGTCTGCGTGTCTGCGTGTCTGCGTGTCTGCGTGTCTGCGTGTCTGCGTGTTGCGTGTCTGCGTGTCTGCGTGTCTGCGTGTCTGCGTGTCTGCGTGTCTGCGTGTTGCGTGTGTGCTGTGTCTGGTGTGCGTGTTGCGTGTTGCGTGTGGTGCTGCGTGTGTGCGTGTTGCGTGTTGCGTGTTCGTGTGCGTGTGTTGCGTGTTGCGTGTCTGCGTGTCGTGCGTGTCTGCGTGTCTGCGTGTCTGCGTGTCTGCGTGTGCGTGTCTGCGTGTCGCTGCGCGTGTCTGCGTCGCTGCGTGTGTCTGCTGCGTGTCTGCGTGTGCTGTGCGTGTCTGCGTGTCTGCGTGTCTGCGTGTCTGCGTGTCTGCGTGTCTGCGTGTCTGCGTGTCTGCGTGTCTGCGTGTCTGCGTGTTGGTCTGCGTGTGCGTCTGCGTGTCTGCGTGTCTGCGTGTCTGCGTGTCTGCTGTTGCGTGTCGCGTGTTGCGTGTCGCGGTGTGCGTGCGTGTGTGCGTGTGCGTGTGTGCGTGTGTGGTGTGCTGTGTGCGTGTGTGCGTGTGTGTGTGTGTGTGTGTGGTGCGTGTGTGCGTGTGTGCGTGTGTGTGTGTGGTGTGTGTGTGTGTGCGTGCGTGTGCGTGTTGCGTGTGTGCGTGTGCTGGTGTGCGTGCGTGTGTGCGTGTGCGTGTCTGCGTGTCTGCGTGTCTGCGTGTCTGCGTGCTGCGTGTCTGCGTGTCTGCGTGTCTGCGTGTCTGCGTGCTGCGTGCGCGTGCTGCGTGTTGCGTGTTGCGTGTCGCGTGGCTGCGGCTGCGTGTCTGGTGCGGTGTCTGCGGTTGCGTGTCTGCGTGCGCGTGTCGCGGTCTGTGTGCGTGCGCGTGTTGCGTGTTGCGTGTTGCGTGTTGCGTGTTGCGTGTGCGTGTCTGCGTGTTGCGTGTCGCGTGTCTGCGTCGCGTGCGTGTGCGTGTTGCGTGTGTGTGCGTGCGTGTGCGTGTGTGTGCGTGTTGCGTGTTGCGTGTGTGTGGTGTGTGTGTGGTGTGTGCGTGTGTGGTGTGTGGTGTGGTGGGTGTGTGTGTGTGTGTGTGTGTGTGCGTGGTGGGTGTGTGCGTGTGGTGCGGTCTGCGTGTCTGCGTGGTGCGGCGCGTGCGTGTGCGTTCTTTGCGTGTCTGCGTGTGCGTGCTGCGGTTGCGTGCTGCGGCTGCGCTGCGTGTTGCGTGTTGCGTGTTGGTGTTGTGCGTGTTGCGTGTTGTGTGGTGTGCTGTGTGTGTGCGTGTGTGCGTGTGTGCGTTTGCGTGTTGCGGTTGCGGTGTGCGTGTCGTGCGTGTTGCGTGTCTGCGTGTTGGCTGTCTGTGTTGCGTGTTGCGTGTCTGCGTGTGCGTGCGTTGCGTGTGCGTGCGTGTGGTGCGTTGTGTGCGTGTGCGTGTGCGTGTTGCGTGTTGCGTGTGGTGCTGTGTGCGGTGTGCGTGTGCGTGTGCGTGGTGTGTGGTGTGCGTGGTGCGTGTGCTGGTGTGTGGTGTTGCGTGCGGTGTGCGTGTGCGGTTGGTGCGCGTGCGTGTTGCGTGTGCGTGGCGTGTGCGTTGCGGTGGGTGGGTGCGTGTGCGTGCTGCGGTCGCGTGCGCTGCGGTTGCGCGGTGGTGCGCGTGCGTGTGGTGCGGTGGCGTGTGGTGGTGCTGCGTGTGCGTGGCGTGTGCTGTGTGCGTGGCGTGTGTGCGTGTGTTGCGTGTGGTGGTGTGTGTGCTGTGTGTGCGTGTGTGGTGTGCGTGTGTGTGTGTGTGTGCGTGTGGTTGTTGCGTGTGCGTGTGTGTGCGTGTGTGCGTGTTGCGTGTGTGTGCGTGTGTGCGTGTTGCGTGTCTGCGTGTTGCGTGTTGCGTGTCTGCGTGTCTGCGTGTCTGCGTGTCTGCGTGTCTGCGTGTTGCGTGTCGGTGTGCGTGTGCGTGTGTGGTGTGTGCGTGCGTGTGCGTGTGTGCGTGTGTGCGTGTGTGCGTGTCGTGTGCGTGTGGTGCGTGTGCGTGTGTGCGTGTGTGCGTGTGTGCGTGTGTGCGTGTGGTGCGTGTGCGTGTGCGTGTGCGTGTGCGTGTGTGCGTGTGGTGCGTCGTGTGCGTGGTGTGGTGTGCGTGTGTGCGTGTGTGCTGTGTGCGTGTGTGCGTGTGTGCTGTGTGTGCGTGTCGTGCTGTGCTGCGTGTGTGCTGCGTGCGTCGCGTGCGCGTGCGCGTGCGTGCTGCGTGCTGCGTGTGTGCGTGTGTGCGTGTGTGTGCGTGTGCGTGTGTCGCGTGTTGCGTGTTGCGTCTGTGTGCTGCGTGTGCGTGTTGCGTGTGCGTGTGCGTGCTGCGTGTCTGCGTGTCTGCGTGTTGCGTGTTGCGTGTCTGCGTGTCTGCGTGTCTGCGTGTCTGCGTGCTGCGTGTCTGCGTGTCTGCGTGCTGCGTGCTGCGTGTCTGCGTGTCTGCGTGTCTGCGTGCTGCGTGTCTGCGTGTCTGCGTGCGTGCGTGTGCGTGCTGCGTGTCTGCGTGTCTGCGTGTGCGTGTGCGTGTCGTGTGCGTGTGTGCGTGTGTTGCGTGTGTGCTGTGGTGTGCGTGTGCGTGTGTGCGTGTTGTGTGTGTGCGTGTGTGCGGTGTCTGCGTGTTGCGTGTCTGCGTGTCTGCGTGTCTGCGTGTCTGCTTGTCTGCGTGTCTGCGTGTTGCGTGTGGCGTGTGCGGTGTGCGTGTGCGTGTGTGCGTGTGCGTGGTGTGGTGTGTGGTGTGTGTGTGTGTGTGTGTGTGTGTGGTGTGTGGTGGTGTGTGTGCGTGTGTGCGTGGTGTGGTGTGTGCGGTGTGGTGCGGTGGGGGGTGCGTGTGTGCGTGGCGTGCGTGCGTGGGCGTGTGTGGCGTGTGCGTGCGCGTGCGTGTGCTGTGTTGTGCGTGGTGTTGCGTGTGGTGCGTCGGTGCGTGGCGTGGTGCGGTGCGTGTGCGCGTGTGCTGTGTGCGGCGCGTGTGTGCGGTGTTGCGTGTGTGTGTGCGTGTGTGCGGTCGTGTGTGCTGTGGTGGTGTGTGGTGTGTGCGTGTGTGCGCGTGTGTGGCGTGTGGTGCGGTGTGTGCGGTGTGCGGTGTGGCGTGTGTGCGCGTGTGTGCGGTGTGTGCGTGTGCTGTGTGCGTGTGTGTGCGTGTGTGGTGTGCGTGTGTGCGTGTGTGCGTGTGTGTCGTGTCGTGTGCGTGTGTGCGTGTGTGTGCGGTGTGCGTGTCTGCGTGTCTGCGTGCTGCGTGTCTGCGTGCTGCGTGTCTGCGTGTCTGCGTGCTGCGTGCCTGCGTGCTGCGTGCTGCGTGTCTGCGTGTCTGCGTGCTGCGTGCTGCGTGCCTGCGTGTCTGCGTGTCTGCGTGTCTGCGTGTCTGCGTGCTGCGTGCTGCGTGCTGCGTGTCTGCGTGTCTGCGTGTCTGCGTGTTGCGTGCTGGTGTCTGCGTGTCTGCGTGTCTCGTGTCTGCGTGTCTGCGTGTGCGTGTCTGCGTCTGCGTGTCTGCGTGTCTGCGTGTCTGCGTGTCTGCGTGTCTGCGTGTCTGCGTGTCTGCGTGCTGCGTGTCTGCGTGTCTGCGTGTTGCGTGTGCGTGTGCGTGTTGCGTGTTGCGTGTGTGCGTGTGTGCGTGTGTGCGTGGTGTGTGTGCGTGTGTGCGTGTGTGCTGGTGCGTGTGTGCGTGTGTGCGTGTGGTGTGCGTGTGTGCGTGGTGCGTGCTGTGCGTGCGTGCGTGCGTGCGTGTGTGCGTGTGCGTGCTGCGTGCGTGCGTGTTGCGTGTGCGTGTGTGTGCGTGTGCGTGCGCGTGCGCGTGCGCTGCGTGCGGTCGCGTGTGCGTGTCTGCGTGTGCTGCGTGTTCGCGTGCTGCGGCGTGCGTGTCGCGTGGTGTGCGGTGGCGTGGTGCGTGGTGCGCGTGCGTGTTGTGTGCGTGGCGTGTTGCGTGTGCGTGTGTGCTGTGGTGTGCGTGTGTGTGCGTGTGTGTGTGTGTGCGTGTGTGCGTGTGTGCGTGTGTGTGTGTGTGTGCGTGTGTGTGCGGTGTGTGTGTGCGTGTGTGCGTGTGCGTGTGTGCGTGTGTGCGGTGTGTGTCGCGTGTGTGGCGTGTCGCGTGTGTGTGCGCGTGTGTGTGCGTGTGTGTGCGTGTGTGGCGTGTGTGTGCGTGTGTGCTGTGTCGTGTGTGTGCGTGTGTGTGCGTGTGTGTGGTGTGTGGTCGTGTGTGTGCGTGTGTGCGTGTGTGTGCGTGTTGCGTGTGCGTGTCTGCTGTGCCTGCGTGTCTGCGTGCTGCGTGTCTGCGTGTCTGCGTGCCTGCGTGCCTGCGTGCTGCGTGTCTGCGTGTCTGCGT
>JARFJB010001224.1:170000-427500 GCA_036346205.1 Vesta saturnalis
TGGACCAATTTTTCTTTTTCCGTGAAAATTATTCTTTGTGGTTTTTAAAAAGATGATGTTAATCAGTAAAATAGGTGTTCATTTAGTGTTCAGTATGCGTTGTTCAAAAACCTTCATTATTATATTTGATAGAAACATTTTTTTTTATATTTTTAGATTTGGCCAAAAATTAAAGAAGCTTTGGAAACCCAAAATTCTTTAGGGATGTATCTTACACTTCGATGTCAAATCCATTCGTCACACTACACTCAAGTAACATCTGAAAAAGATTTCATGAATGTTCCACATGGTGGTTGTAACCAAATTTGCAACGATAGCCTAGTGTGTGGCCACATTTGTTCAAATTTTTGTCATGTATATGATAGAAAACATGAAGAAATCAAATGCAAATCTAAGTGCCATAAAATATGTAAAAACGATCATTTATGCTTAAAGTTGTGCTATCAGGAGTGCGGTCCATGTCCGATTCTAATAAATCAAGTTTTGAGTTGTTCTCATGAAATCACTCTCGAGTGTTCTGCAGATCTGGCATTAGCAAAGTGTCAAGTACTAGTAGAAGCACAACTACCATGTGGACATACGTTTTCCAAAAAACCCTGTTATTTACCTGTAGAGAAACAAAAATGTTTGGAGCCCTGCCAAATCCGAGTTGAACCTTGTGGTCATTCATGTTCCGTAACTTGTCATGTTAACGATGATCCAGATCATGTAGAGGTAAGAATACTTTTAAAGCCTCTATTTTAATATATTATACTGTAAATATCTCCTTGTAGTATAAGTGCAACAAAAATTGTGAAAGACCAGCTGATGGTTGTTCAACAGGTGAACATAAATGTGAAAATAAATGTTTTGAGAAATGTTCACCATGTGTCGCGCTGGTAGAGAAAAAAAGGTCTACATGTACACATCGAATTAAACTTAAATGTAATGAAAATCCTGACTATGCTAAATGTATTCAGTCGTGTAGGCGGTCACTAACCTGCAATCATCCATGCAAACTGAAATGTTTCCAACCTTGTGATTGTAAAGTCAAGGTAATTTGAGGAATGTATTAAGCTTATTAAACACTATTTTGTCTATACGCTGTGTTTGCAGTTCGAAAACCAGCAGTTACCTTTCTCCATTAATAAGAGAGTAACTTATTTTGATGTAAATGTCCCATATTTTTTTAGGTAGAAAAGAAATTGAATATATGCAATCACATGGTTAAAACTAAATGTATAGAAGAACCTTCTAGAGATGACTGTATTCAGCAGTGTCCGTTAATTTTAAGTTGTGGACATCCCTGCCGACAAAAATGTAACGAAACATGTACAAAAGAGTGCAAAGTATTGGTAAACCATAACAAAAGTAGCGATTGTGGACATACATTTAAAATTCATTGCTATTTACTTAATGAAAGTAGATATCTTGTATCTGTACTAACCGTTTAGATAATTACTCTTTTTTTTAGATATCCCCAGTAATTCTTACATATTGTTAAGTTTTTGTAATGCACCCTGCACAAAAACGTTAGAGTGTGGACATGCCTGTGCCGGTACTTGCGGAAAGTGTGCACAAGGACGAATTCATATATCTTGCAAACAAAAGTGTGGATCTACATTAGTATGTGGACATGAATGTCGTTATCCATGTCGAGAAGCGTGTCAACCATGTAACCTTCCATGTAGCTATAGTTGCCCTCACAGTTTATGTGGGAAAAAGTGTGGACAACCTTGCACTAAATGTGTGGAAAAATGTTTAAGAAAATGTGAACACTTTCAATGTTTAAAGAAATGTGGTGAGATATGTAGCAAGCCACCATGTACAAAACCCTGCAAAAAAATATTAAACTGTAGCCATCCATGTATTGGATTTTGTGGAGATCCTTGTCCACCCCTATGCAGAATTTGTGATTATGATCAAGTAACCGAAACGTTTTTTGGAACTGAGGATGGAGAAAATGCCATATTCGTTTTACTTGACGAGTGTCAACATGTTCTAGAAAGTTCCGGAATGGAACAATGGATGAATGTGAAGATGGAAAGTGAAATACAATACAAAACATGTCCAAAGTGTAAAACCATTTTATCGTCCACTCTACGATATAGTGAATACATAAAATCAAATTTGAAAGATGTGCAGGCCGTCAAATTGAAAGTGTATGGTAGTCCTCAACAGAATAAAGAACTTATATTTAACTTAAAAGGGAAATTGAATATTATCAAAAATTATTTGGAGCATATGGATGGTATGTAGCCATTATTTTTAAAATGTTTTTATTAAAATGCAGTTAACACACTAGACAATTTAAAATCCAAATCTTAAAGTATAATTTCTAAAATACCGTAAAGTGGGGCTAGTCGATAAATTTTTGAGTTTTTTGTCAAATTTCACACCATAGGTAACAAAATTTTAGTCTTATAGTCTAGTATCCGATTTCAACAAAACATTTCAATGAGATTAATGTTAATATATATATTCTTTTAAAAGTATCGGGTGCGGAACAACACACGACCTTCCAACCTACAAAGTGGAGATTGAAAGAAATGAAATAATTTCAATAATAATTTTTTTAAAATAATTACGAAAATAAGCAACATTGTTAAAATAAAACCAATAATTTATGTCAGATATCATATGCTAACTTAAAAAAAACTTTCAATCATGTTTATTAAATGTTTAAACTTATTTCGTTTTATATTAAGAAAAGTTGTGTAAAACTTTTCTTTAAAAAATATCTCTACATATTCTCTTCAAAAATTAATCGTTATTCAGAAGTAGAACACGGGAACCATCCCCTCCACTTTTTTACGTCACAAGCCCTGCCCCCTGGAATACCTTCCCCTCCACTTTTTTTATATGCCCATGTGGGGATAGTATTTTTTTCACCTGAGAATAAAAAAGATTTAATCTGTTATTAATTAGGATCCGTTTTTATCAAAGGAGATTGGATAATTATTATTACCTTTCATTTAATCCCATCTACAGATTGTGATCTAATTTATTTATGCATTGGGGGTTGTATTCTAATAAGGGTCCTAGTCTTGTAAGACGGGACTCTGTTCGCGTGCCTCTTAATATGTGTTTAATATTATTAAACAGTTATAAAACTTCATTTATATTAATTCGAAAGTAGCAATCAGTCGTCGACATCGCGTCAATTAATGTGTTTACAAATATTTTAAAGATTTACTGCTGCAAGAAAACATTAAGTTCTGAATTAAATATTAGATGAAATAATAATAATCATTTCTACCCTGATGCAATAGCGCTTTTTTCTATGCCCACGTGGGGATTGTATTTTGGTCTATTTTGTGAAGCTAATAAACAGCTTAATTATTTTTTGATACTAAAGAAGCTAATCAAGATAAAGATAACATATACAATTGATTTTTAAATACGCTGTTAAATTATATACAATATATGTATATATATATATATATATATATATATATATATATATATATATATAATGATAATAAAACGGGTAATGGGTATTGCGTAATCAGTTAATTAACTTGTTATATAATAAACACTGTACTTATTTTACGTATATCGTATATCGAGGCTTTTAGCTATCACAGACTAGTTTAGTTAGAGAGATGCAATGCAATTGCGAAACTGTTATAATTAAATTACTAACTAACTTAGAATAAAATGTCCATCAAACTCTTCGTGTAAACCGTCAACAGCCAAAACCAAATATATACTTGCGCAAACAGGTTATTTAATATTGTGATGTATGCAGCGAATTGCCTATGTCCTCTTCTTTAAGCTTCATATAGTAAGAATCTCACTAACGGGGTTACAGTTAATGAAAAGGTCAATAACCTTTACACATTATCTCTCTCAAGGCGTTATTTGCGATAAAACCTACGATGCATCGTTTGGATAACTGACCCAGGAAGACATTATCCGATGATTTTCGCTGTATACCTACAGGTATAATTAGCACTTTTACTTCGGTCCATGTAACAGAGTATTTTGCTGCAGTTGTTTCTAAGGCTTTAGCGCGCGCAATTAGAATGGTGGGATTGTTTCGCATACGTCTCACCAGTAAACTAGCGTCCATAATCCGCGTACAAATTTAACCTTTTACTCATCACTTATGAGAAACTTTTCCTGATTAAATAAATCCTAGTGCACGTGACCAATCATCTCAATCTGTTTGCTGGTCGCTGCAAATACTTGACGTTTCGAGAAACCGTTATTTGCATGTCTCATATAGGTAAAATTTCGCGACGCGAGACTTTCAGCGAAGGCTGTTTCGGCGATCCCTACTTCCAACCCTCCCCGAACATAACCAAGATTTTCAGACAGGTGTAGGGCGTCGCAACTTGTTCTCGGGCCTTCGCCCCTTATCGTGATCGCAACTTGTTCGTGGACCTTCGTGTATTGTCGCGATACCTTTTGGCGGAACATTTGAACTTGTAGTATAATAAGGGGCCTAATGCTAATTTGTAAGGCAGGTGTAGGGTTACGCAACTTGCTCTCGGGGCTTTACCCTTGTCGGGGCTCCCTTGACGGAAAA
The DNA here is from genome assembly GCA_036346205.1 of Vesta saturnalis. Lineage (NCBI taxonomy): Eukaryota > Metazoa > Arthropoda > Insecta > Coleoptera > Lampyridae > Vesta > Vesta saturnalis. The sequence goes on from JARFJB010001224.1 coordinate 174,514, forward strand.
TTTAAATTTGTATTTAAGTCTCTGCAGGTTATGGCTGGAAATATGAATTTGTATTGTAATAAGGGGCCTAATTCTAACTTATAAGGCAGACATAGGGCGTCGCAACTTATTTTCGGGTCTTAGTCCCTGGTCAAGTAGAATTTAAGTGTTAGTTCAAATATTTCATTATCTGAATAACGTTTAATTTTATAAGAAAACGCGTAGACGTGTTTTTTAAAGAAAATTTAATGTTACATAAACTTTCTTCATAAAGTAAAGCGAAATAAATGTAAAAATTAAATAAACATGATTGGAAATGCTGAAGCTGTATAATCGGTCGGCTTTGGAATTTGTTTACGTTAACATGTATTTATGTCTATTAATCTGTATCTGACATGAAGTTTTAAACTCCATTCTGACATAGATCACTGTTTTTGTTTTTACAATGTTGCCTGTTTTCGTTGTGAATATATAAAAACGAGGTTGTATAGTTATCATAAAAAAATTGAAATTAAAATTTTTTCATTTCTTTTAATTTAAGTTAGAATGCTTTTTCCTCTTCCTTAGCGAAGACGGATTGCCTCCCAGGGTTTAAATGAAACAAATTTCTTCTGTTCCGAGAACGTATTGCCTGGTCAATCCCGGATCTTCGAGATATTTCCTGAACTCCTGATCTATTTTCAGTCGTCCTCAACGCAGTGTCTAGAGTTCCGTCGGAATAATTTCTATAATGTTTACTCCCTAACTGTTCTTTGCGTTTTCGTGGCATGTTACAAGTTACCCACTTTTGGACATGTAATTAAAAAAAAAGTTGTATACAAAAACTTTTCAACTTAATCCAAAGCATTTAAGCAAATCATATCCAAATTTGATACAAACCCTACTAAATAAGTAACCGTGGTAGAGTAGTGGTGACACGACCTGCTTAGCATTCAGGAGGTAATAGGATCGATTCCCGTTACCGCCTACCTTGTATGAGGTTTTTTCAGGGGGGTTTTCCTCATACACATGTAGGCACATGGTCTCTGCATATACTCACACCATGTGCGGCTACTTAGGCGAACGTTGGGGTAGTATTTTCCTCCTCAGAACCGTAACTCCGTTCCTATCCTGACCACACTTATCCTTAATCCCACCATGCATATATACGTAATGTATGTATGTTCGTTGGGAATCCATGATCATGACTGAAGGAGCTTGGAAAGCTCAAACAGCCCGCCCTCCCCCTTGGGGAGGGAATGAAATACGTGACCATTCCATTCATTCACTAACTAAGCTCTGGACAGGAGCAACAATTTAGGGTACTTACCGGAGACTATACAAAATTCCGCCACATTTAAAGTATTTAGTATTTTGCAGCGATATCTTACCAAATACTGAAGCGTAGTAAGCGTAAACATGGAAGTGGTTAATGTGCGACGTAACCTAGAGTAATGAGAAAGAATAGAAATGAACCACATTACGGTACTTTTCCAATCAAATTGTTTTAAAAATTCACTTACCATTTTAATTTAATTACGCTAAAGATACACTTATAATAGTTATTTCACATTTGCTAAGTGGTTTATATAGAAAACTTTTTTTCCAAATTAAATTTGGTCAAAACTAAAAGTATAGAATGTTATAACATTTTTTAGCAGTGATCAATTTTAAGGTAATTACGTATATTACATTAGTATGTATTTACAACTTTTTGTAATTAGAAACTGTGTAATATACAGGGTGATTCAAACATCGATCGCGAAACTTAATGAGATGATTCTACATAATAAAATACCGGTAGAGCTCGATATGATTTTTTTCCAAATATCATATGTTTTCGAGTCACAGTCCGTCAAATTTCAGTTTTTTTATTATTATTAATTTTGTTAAATACCTAAATAAAAAGTTTACCTAGAGTAGGATTTGAACCTACGACATGTACTTTGCTAGAGTACCGCACTAACCAACTAAGCTATCGAGATACAAGCCCCAATTTTTGGAATTTTGTCTTTGCGTTTTTTATATTTGTTTTTTAAACTTATTTGCTTACGCGAAATCCGATACGTCTAATGTTTGGAGCATGGACTAAGTGTATTGCGCTCCATTATTTTAGTAATAATTCAATTCGATTGTATCCCGCTAGAGGACACTACCTACATTGAAAATTGTGCTTCTACCACAATTTTTAAGCTTTGATAGTTGCACTCGTTTTTAACCTAAAAGACTGATGCAAGGGCTTTAAAAAAAGTACTCTTTATTTAACTCGCTAAACCTAACCGTTTACACGTAAGTTGTCTAAACACAAAGAATTAACTAAATTAACAAAACATTACTAAAAAAACTAAAAACGGTTCTCAAAATGTCGGCTATTCTCATCCATACATTTCTTAACACTCTTTACAAGATGCCACCTGACTCTGAACTGAAAGATTTCCGATGTTTCCCTGATAGTTTGGCACCCATCTATTATCCGTAAACGAAGAACCTCGACGTCAATGACCAGAGTAGCATACATTAATTGCTTCAAATGGCCCCGAAGAAAAAATCCATAGGATTAAGGTCTGGGGATCTCACCCATACCAATGGCCCATTTAGTTCGATCTATCGCTCAGGATACGAGTGAAGCGGGGCGGAGCTTTATCTTGGAGAAGCCATATGTTTACCTTTATATCCAATGGGACATCTTCCAGAAATAGTGGGAGACAATTTTGGACAAAATCTAGATGTAAGTCACCAGTTAATGAGTTATCAAAAACATGTGGACCAATAAAGTAAAAATCTACGCTGTTTTGTTTCTACCACACTGTGAGGGATCTCGTATGCATATGTGTGGATGTTATTCAGATTTGTTATGCCATCACGCCTGAAACCAGCTTCATCAGTGAATAACATGAGGCGAATTAGTCCATCGCTGTTGTTCTCCTCTTAGTACCATTCATGTACTAGCCTCACTGAGCCTCATTCCTTATTCCCAATTGTTCTAGTACTGGTACCTGGATTATCTTCAATCTCAAGAATTGTCTCTTCTTACTGCACAGTTCTAGCATTTTTAGGTCTTCCCCTATTTCCATAATAAATTTTGAAAGATTCAGCAAGTCTCCTGTGGACGTTGGAAAATATTTGAGCATAAGTGTAAGCGGTCACCAATACTGGACGTAGTCTAAACATCCATGGCTCCAGCGTTATTTTGCTTTTAATGTTCCTGTAAGTATTTATTAAAATTATTAATGTAAGAAGTCGTTTTAATTATAGCGCAGCGGCGGCATCGCAATTTATGTGTTCTACCGTTTGTTGCGCTGCTTAAATGGTTATTAAATTGTAAGATACAATTTGGGCGCCAATCGGTAAGTGCGAATTAATTGTGATGTCGTCACGTCGATCTCGTACCCATATTCGTATCCCATCTCCACGTAGAGAAGATCGTAAACGACGTGAACGCCGAAAACGTCTACAGGAACGTGTGGGAGAACACTTTACCAGCTGCTTCTAGTACCCGATACCTAAGGCGGTCTGTGAATAATTCAAATTTAAATAATGTAACGCATGATAATCGAGATAAACGTCTCGAACGTTTGGTAGAAACTTTATTGAATGATAAATTAAACCATACCTGCGAATCATTTATAGTAAAACCGGATTGTATTCGTTTGTTTACGCTCAGTGATTCGGCAATGACGTCTTCACGTCGGCTAGATAAAATTGATCAACTAGCGCAAATAACTTCGTGGAGCGAAAAAACAACAATAAAACGCATTTATCAAATAAATGTCACAAACCACGGCTGAGTGTGCCAAATGTCACCGTTTGGGTCACGACAGCCGGTCATGCTTAAGACCGACAATAACAACGACTCAAAAGGCCATGCCGTACGAAACTGTACAACAATATAATTTTATTGACCGTTTGATAAATGGTCAGCTATTCAGGGGATATATTGACACTGGTTGCAGTATAGAAGCCATAAAGGAAAGCGTTGCAAAACGTAGGATTTGCACGTTACGTTCTCTTCCGTAATTATTGTTGGCTATGGCGGTTCTAAATCATCGGTTTTGGGAAAAACCACAGTTAAACTTGAAGTTGATCTAGTTGTTACTGCCTATATCGTAGTACCAGTTTTGATAGGTCTAAGTTTCCTCAACTAGGCTGGCATTGTCTTGATGTTACGAAATAATGAAGTCCGACATAACACAATTACCACAACTTGACGAATTACCAACACGAAAGGTGGCGCTGTCAGCAACAAAAGACTTACGTCGCATATGTCACAACGAATACAAATTACAGTTACGAGGGTGATCTTTACGTGAAGCTTACCGATTCCATGCAACCGAAGGCTGAATATTATATTTGTAACTGTGTCACCGGTTACCGGTCACGAATTGCTTTGGTGAGCAAATTGGTGCTGAAAGAAGGACGAGTGCTATCTCGAGACAACCGAGTATACAGAAAAACACCAAAGACGCGATGAGCGTTTTACCCTTACTTACTAGTAATGTAAAGCCATTTAGGTTGGCTGACGTTGATAATCAAATCGGTGCAGGTTTACAAAACGGTAGTAAACTGTTAGATTTGCTTAACAAATATCGCAAATGTTTTGCACAAAATAATAGTGAACGAGGCACTGCTATTGATGTCACTCTATGTCAACTGAGTTGACCAGTAATCAAGCAATAACCTATAGGCCATATCGATTATCAATGTCAGAACGAAAAAAAGTTAATGATATAGTCTAAGATTTGCTCGATAACGGTAACATTGAATCCTTATGCTAACCCTGTATTGCTGGTCAAGAAACAAAACGGCTATGTGTTGGTTATAGAAAACAACGCTGTAGCTCTAAAAAATAAGTACTCTGCTCAGAGTTCACGACTATCTCAAAAGATTGAAAATCTCAGTTTATTTTATTGGACTTGATCTAAAAATGGCTTATCACGAAATACCACTGAATGCAAGTTCAATAAGTAAGACTGCGTTCGTCGTTCCTGATGGCCATTACCATTATTTACGGATGCCCTTTGGGCTTGTAAATCCACTTGCAGTTTTCCAGAGAAATATTAATCAAGTTCTCGGTCATCTATGTTTTACAACGGCGTTAGCGTACGTGGATGACATCTTTATTCCATAAATGACCGTTGATGAGGGATCAACCGCGTTAACACAAATTCTTGAGAGGTTCAAGGATGCTGGACTTACATTACGTTTTTCAAAATGTTATTTCTTCGAAACACGTATAAACTATTTGGGATGCAAATTAATAACGGCTCTATCGAAAGGGGTACCCTTCACATTGATCACATATCTTCTAACGGCAATCGATGCCTTCACAAAATTTATTTTTTGAAGGCTGCGAGCAGTACGAAAACTGGTCCAATTATCAACTTCCTGAAAGAAATAATGCAGGTATTTAGGGTTCCTCGAAGGATCATATGTGATAGGGGGAGTAGTTTTACGAGCAAAAGGTTTGCTGATTTTGCCCACGAATATGAGTTCAAAACTACATTCAATACTACAGACCCTCCAAGAGCCAACGAGCAAATGCAGCGATGTAGTCGTACTATCGTCAATGCCATTACCTGCTGTAGAGATTATGAAATCAAGTGGGATGATACGATCTCCCAAATACTATTTGGGCTAAATAATACGTCCAATAAAACGACAGGGAAAGGTCCCTACCTATTACTTTTAGGCTATCGGCAAACAAATTGGACGGAGGCCTGTTTACGAAATGAAGTAAATGCAGAAACAAACGTTGCAGATATCGTTTCGATGCGCTCATGAGCTACAAAACGAACTGCTAAGGTTCAACGAAAACAGAAACGTCAGTTTGATTTAAAACGTACAACTTACAACTTACAAGGTGGGACAATACGTTTTGTTACGAACAATTATTGTAGTTAACGATGGCAAAAGTAAGAAAACTTTGCCTAAATACGCAGGTCCCTACGTAGGGACCAAAGTGTTGCCACACGATAGGTATGTTACAGAAGACCTACCTGGCGCTCAACGTGCTCAAAAAACGCAGGGTGGCTTCAGTTGATAAATTAAAACTGTTCCATTCTGCTTTGCCAGACGATGACAAATATAGTTCTTCCGACGGTGAAGGTAACGAAATTATGGAGGTCTTTAACGATAAAGCCTGACCAAGTCACGACAAAGAGACATGTTCTGTACCACTGTTAACCAAATGTCGAATTAAATTTTAATCTTGTTTGTTCTTTTTAGGAAAGCGTATTCTACGAGGACGTAGAATTGAGTAGCGTGGTCGAGCTGTAAGCAGTTATCAATGTTGTAGGTAGTCTAAACATCCACGGCTCCAGTGTTTATACTACGCAATAAAGAAAATGAATCGAATTTCGGGACAGTCTCGATTCAATATTATAACGAGTTTGTTGCATCCTAAGAATTATTAATGTAAGAGTTCGTTTTAATTATATGAGGAATATTCGATATTTGAATACTGATTAGTCATTATTAGTTATTTAAAGCTTAAAATTAAATAGTACCAAAATGATTGTAACTGATGTTTGAAGCATAATTAGATACCTTCTAACCTGATAATTGGTGGTAATCAAATGGGCAAAATTAATTTGCGACATAATTTTTAAAGAGGATTTGCGTGTAATTTCTTTCCATCGGGTTTGTCTACCTAGCTGGCTTATTGTGTTCTCCCTAGTGGTTTGTTACACCCAGTCCGTGATCTTAATGCCCTGTAGCAGAGCGTACAGGTCACTCGCAGAATGTGTGTTTAAGTCATCCGCTTCTATTTTTGAATACCCGAAAATCCGCCGTCTTTTAACAGTTAGCGAGTCACAGTCACATATGATGTAAGTAACTGTTTCTGGTTCCTCACAGCAAAATCTACATGTGGGATCTCCATTAAATTTCATGATCTTCCTTAAATAGTCCTTAACAGGCGCATGCCCTATCATGAGGCCGGTAAGAATCCTAAGCTGTGTCCTGCATAGATTGAGCAGTTCTGTAGTTCTTTTTACGCAAGGTCCGTTTGTGTATGCCTTGCAATGTGTTAGCCCTAGTCTGTTTATCCAGTATGCTTGATGTTGCTTGCGAATCCATTCGCTGATATAGCTACGGACTGTGTTTCTTGTTACTCCCACTGCAGGTTCGGGGCCATAAAAGGGGACCGCTGATCCATGTCTTGCGAGTTTATCTACCTTTTTGTTTTCTTCGATCCCACAATGGCCAGGGACCCATACAAGAGTTACCTTGTTCCTCTCTGTCAGGCCGTTGAGTTTTTCCTAACATTCCCAGACCAGTTCAGACGAGGCCTTAAAGCTTGATAGTGCTTTTAGGGGCCGGCTGGCTGTCAGATAAGATATCTATACGCCTTCCTCTGTAGGACCTTCTATTGTTTTTCCACGCACATTGAAGTATCGCGTAGATTTCCGTTTGGAAAACGGTGGCGTACCTGCTAAGAGGGATAATGATATCTTGCCTTGGCTTCACACAGTGTATGCCCGCTCCAGCACCTGTCTCGGTTTTTGAACTGTCCGAGTACCAGATTAAACTGCCAGGTGAGAATTTGTATTCCTGTTCATTCCACTCTGTTCGATCCTGATGTATTACCTCAAAGATGTTTTGGCGTCACATGGTCCTTTCTCATCTCAAATACGGGGCTCCCAATGCTGTCAATTAACCTCGTATGCTCTGTGTCTGTACATAATTTGCACTGTGAATTCTGCAATCTGTGTAGCCCCAATCTGGCCTCCTCCCTAATCACCAGTTCAAGAGGAGAGAGGTTCAACAGGCTCTCTATTGATGCGATAGGAGTTGTGTGTAAACGGTTAGGTTTAGCGAGTAAAGTAAAGAGTTTTTTAAAGGTATTCCATAAGTTTTTCAGAAAACTTGTTAAAAACGAGTGCAGCTACCAAACCTCAAGAATTATGGCAGGAAAACAGTATACCCACTAGCGGCACACAATCGAATTGAATTATTACTAAAATAATGAAGCGCAATCGACTATGCTTCAAACATTAGATCATAGAAAAAACCCTTAGAAATAAAACTTCTATACTCAAGGTGAAACATTATTTAATACTTCGTTGATCAGACATTAGGCGCTAGTGTTTTAATTTGTTATTTGGCGGTAAATTTAAATTCAATCTGTTCCAAGCTTTGTCTATTTATTAACCACAGCTATTTCGATGTATTGAAGTAATTACAGCAATTACAAACTATAAATTGACAATTATAAAGAAATCAATGTTATAGCTTTTGGAAATGATGTAATGAAAGCAATACCTACATCGAAACAGCTGTAATTAAATAAAAAGGAATAAAGCTACATACGACAAATGTTTTGTGATACAAAAGAGAATGTGTATCCTCTGTGGTGATACCATATTACAATGGTGAGACTTGAGGAATATTTTCTAACATTATTTAATCTAATTTGAGAATATCATCTACGAAATTGTAAAAATTATAAAAACATAAATCACTTCATATAATTTATAATCTGATACATTCTGTGTAACATAGTAATAGCAGCCTCAAGTAGTGGCAAGTTTATTAAACGTGATACTTAACTGTACCAGTTTTTAACTTCTCTGAGGTTTACAAAGTAATTGTTTCACAAATGTTGTCACTATTTGGAAGTTAGATGTTTGTAACGATTTAAAATGTATGCATAAATCACATATAATACAGTTCCGGTATAGTAAAATAATAGATTACGTGCCGGGTGCGACCCAGCAAAAATCCTGGCTGTAGCGACCCTGATAGTAGCTTTCAGTGCCGCATGCGACCCATTGTTCGAGAGAGGAAATTTTACCCCAAGTTAATTTACACCTAGTTTATAAACCCTATGCATGTTTAAGAAATAGGTACCGTCTGCCAGAGCCCCATATTAGCCTAGAGATCTATATATATTAGCATATCTATCTCTAGCTTCCAGCTGCTACCACGAGAATGTTTGGGGTTGGACTTTAAGCAACCATATTTTTTTAATTTTTTTTATACTTTTTTATGTATTTTTTTATTATTTTTTACTTAAATAGAATCAGCTGTAAAGCTTCGTCATTACTTAAAATAGCTATATATATATATATATATATATATATATATATATATATATATATATATAGGGTGATTGGTCGAAACCATTCATTAGAAGTATTAGGAGTTCCAGCCATGGCTGATTTCTGAAAGTTTGTATCTGAACTAAGTGATTCATATTCTATTTAAGGAAAATATTTTCATGATGACTACACTTCCGGTTATACCGGAAGTAGCCATCAACTTTGTTATTTTAAATTGAATCTTACCATTTTTATGGCATATTCGAATTGTACTCGCCATTTAAGTAGAAATCTTATCAATGTTCCCTATACTTAAATTTAATAGTTTTTGAGATTTAAATTTTTTTTCGAAAATTATTGGTTGAACACTATGACATTTGACAATGCCTACTGGCGCCATTTTTAGTACGAAGCAAGTAATATTGACGTTATGCATAGGGGTATCCTAAAGCTTTACGTTGATGCTTCCGGTACTGCCGAATTATCTACAGGGTGTTCAAAATGTACTTCCATCTTTTGAAAATAAAAACCATAAAAACTTAACTTTTTCAAATACAATGCCCAATATTTTCTTCCTTTAACGGATGCAGAATAAAATTCTGCATTGATTTGTATTAGCATTCCCTACACCTATCTTCAACAGTTTTTCAGTTATTCAGGTATTTCTAAAATCTCGTCCGAAATTTAGAAAAATTAATTCGATTTCTCCACGGCCGAAGCCTACTACAGATGTAGAAACCAATTACATTAATGTAGTTTATCAAAGCAAACAGAATTGTTAAATTTCGTCAACAAATAAGATGAGAATAAAAGTAATATGCAAATAATAACTATTAATATTATTGAAGGTAAGAAAAACAATTCAAAATTTTATAAATGTTTTATGTGGCCTCCATTTTGTTGAAGACAACCTAAAAGTCTTGACTGAACTTCTTTCGTGCAAGCTTTTTGACGTGATGACGATTTGACTGGCGAAATGCCGTCGTTACTCTTAAGCCTAGGTCTTCTCTTGTGTGGACTGGAGTGGTGTATACTTGATTCTTGACTTCGCCCCACACGTAAAAGTCGAGTGGAGTTAGATCGGGAGATCGGGGAGGCCACCGCCATGGTCCGTTTCGACCGCTCCACTGATCAACAAACATAGTGGTGAGCTCTTGATCAACGTCACGCGTTGAATGTGCAGGAGCTCCGTCCATTTGATACCAGCAGTATTGTAAAATATTAAGAGGCAGATTTTCTAAAAATTCATAGACATCCGTTCTCAGAATCTCCAAATATTTTATACTTGTCAAATTTTCATCATAAATCTGAAAAGAGACACGACCATTCATTACAAGACAAAACACGTTAAAACTAAATTTGTTTTGAAAATTTGATTCTCGCTTGAAATGTGGGTTTTCCGACGCCCAATAGTGCCAATTACGTCGATTAAGAATTCCTTCTCTGGTAAATTTTGCTTCGTTCGTCCAAATTATTTTTCGTAAAAACAGCGGGTCTTACTGAATTCTGATTAGCATTTGCTCACAAAATTCCACTCGCTTGAAATTATCGCCTGGATGGAGTGCTTGAACCAAGGTAAACGAATAATCATGCATTTTATGGTTCTTTAAGATGTATTGTATGGAATAGTAAGACAGGCCCAAATCTTCTGCAGCAGATCGTATCGAGCCGTGGGATAGTTATTAAAATATGTTAGGACATTAACTACATTAGCTTCTTCGCCAGTAATAGGCTTTGATCGTGTTCTGGCAGCTTTCTGTTCCATACCGTAAAAATTTGACTCTATTCGCTCAAATTTGTGCTTGTTCATTGGTGTTAAATGAGGATATCGGTCATTAAACAAACGGCAAGTTCTGCTAATAATCTTATCACATTCTCCATGAATATAAAATAAGTTTAAAATATCCCTGTTTGAATACTTCCCATTTTCCATTTTGATAAACCGAACACAGAAACACAACAAAAGGTATTGACAGTTACTAACAACAAACTTAGCTGTGGATTCCATGGCTATCCATGGAAAAATCAGGTAAATCGTTTTGAATTTCAGAAGAAATGAACAAATACCTCAATATGAGAAAACTATCGAAGATAGGTATAGGGAATGCTAATAAAATCAATGCAGAATTTTATTCTGCATCCGTTAAAGGAAGAAAATATTGGGCATTGTATTTGAAAAAGTTAAGTTTTATGGTTTTTATTTTCAAAAGATAGAAGTCACATTTTGAACACCCTGTAGATAATTCGGCAGTACCGGAAGCATCAGCGTAAAGCTTAAGGATACCCCTATGCATAACCTCAATATTACTTGCTTGTACTAAAATGGCACCAGTAGGCATTGTCAAATGTTATAGTGTTCAACCAATAATTTTCGAAAAAATTTAAATCTCAAAAACTATTAAATTTAAGTATAGGAACATTGATAACATTTCTACTTAAATGGCGAGTACAATTAGAATATGCCATAAAAGGGTACGATTCCATTTAAAATAACAAAGTTGATGGCTACTTCCGGTATAACCGGAAGTGTAGTCATCATGAAAATATTTTCCTTAAATAGAATTTGAATCACTTAGTCCAGATACAAACTTTCAGAAATCGGTCATGGCTGGAACTCCCAATACTTCTAATGAATGGTTTCGACCAATCACCCTGTATATATATATATATATATATATATATATATATATATATATATATATATATATATATACAATCGGTTTTATTTACATAGCTTAATGCGCTCAAACATTTCTTCAAATCTCCCCCCTTTTTGAACTCATCAAGAATATTTGTTATTCTCTGGTCGAGCTTTTTGACGAACTTTCTCCTTTTTGTTTCACTTTCTCCTAGTTCCTTTGATTTCAAAATGAATGAGACCTCCATAGTGATCATTTTTAGTTTCTCTATCAGAAAAAAAATGTTGGGGCATTTAACTTTGAGTTCCACCCCTCTACTGCATGGAATTTTAGCAGAGACGCGTTAGTCAACATTCCATAGTAAAATTAAATAAATTTAAAAATAAAATTTAATGGTAAAATTAATTTAATTTATATTCCACTGATACTTCAGTACTTGGGTCGCAAGTAGCACGAAGGCAAATTGGTGGGTCGCTTGCGGCACGGGTCGCATCTGGCACGGTCGCATCGGGCACGAGACCAAATAATAGATATTAATTCTATATCGCAAAATCACCTTACACCTTCAGGTAGAAAAGGTTGCTACGATTACAAATTTAACATGAGCAATAATAAATGTAATTAAAAATTATATTGTTAATTTTATTAAATACATAAATAAAAAGTTTACCTCGAGTAAGATTCTATCTACGGCATCTACTTTGTTAGGGTTTGCCACAAATACAATAAGATTTATATATCTCTTGACATGAAATGCTTTTAAATCTAGGGTGATCCGCATGTTCCATTCAAACATTAAATAACGGTTCATTAGCAAATGGACAACGATGCCTAGGGTGGACATTATCCGTACAACCTCTTACACTACAAACCTCACGTTTCACAATTGACATTTTCCTAAACACAAAATTCGCTTATATGTATCAATCACAATTTATTGTTCTACACATAAACCTAAAACAACACTAACGAAACTTCACTAACAATCTAACATTAGGCAATACAGTCTTTATACACTATACTATACTGTATACAACAACAAAACAAATTTCAGTTTGTTAAAACACCAAAAACGTAAAACTAATTAAATTTAGGTTATGATGACGCATAGAAATCTATGCGATGACGTTAAAAATGTTACCGCCGGTTCTCAGGAAGTTCTCGTAGGTAAATCTCGAACGGTATCGAAAACTATCGAATCAAAAACATCAGCGCCAAGTGTCTGATCCACAAACTATGGTCGGGCCGGCGAAAAGTGTCTTATGACTCATCTTTTACTAAAGTATGGTTTAAGATTTTATTTTATTTTGCCACCATAATGTTCTTTATACGCCTCCAAATGCGGGCGTAATGTGGGCTTTATAGCACGGAAATGTCATTGATGCTAAGCAGCATAATTGACAGCAAACACATGACATGATATATAATAGCAATATCACAGTATCTTAGTAACAACAAATTAGCCTACTGTCGACTTTATTTCACTACATTTGCATTTAAAAACTTGCCGAAAATACTGAATCTTTTAAATATTTTGTTCCAGTTTCATGGTGCAAAATAAAATAAAACATTGTATGTACCACGGGCATAATTGTAGATTATGCCCTTAATACATAAATATCTATTAAAAGCGTATGTCGTTATTGTTCATATAGTTAGTAATTTTGAATACCAACAAAATATCGTCAATGTTTCTATGTTATTTTCAAATTTAAGCCGCGCTGTCAAATTTAAATAGTGAAAATTATTAGCGTACCTGGATAATGGAAGTTAAAGGTAAACTTGGCCCCCCGTTATCGCGCTCCATCTCGAAATAATGCAGTATATTCATAACATTACTTGAGTTTGGCTTTTCAAAGATTTACCTTTTAATGACATCATTATTTGTTGCAAAATAAATAAATGCATTCAATCAATTGGAAATACATTTTGCATTATAAACTTACCTCGTAATAGTGAATATTAACAATAATAGTTTTGAAAAAAACTGTTGTTTACAAATGCAATGGAAACTAATAAATTACGAAGCGAAAGATAAATTATTATAACTACAAAACTCGATGCGATTATACGAAACGAAATACGAAGAATAATTTGAGGTTAAATAGCCAAGAAGACATCTGACAGCGTCATGCGCTTTGACTTTAGAACCAACATACGTTTTTAAGTCCTGCATTTAAAATATATAGCAGACGTATATTATATAACCCGTCTTTCTTTAAGTGGGAACTTCGCACTAAGATAAAGGGAAACAGATACATTTCACTGTAATAATTATATCCCCATTCTCGAGTAAGCCATGAGACACCTCTCCCCGGCGCTACTATATTATAGTATATTATACAGGGTGGCGCATTAGTGTGACAAAGGCCCATATCTTCTTTATTTAAAGAGATACAAAACAAAATCAAATACAAAAGTTGTAAGATATGTTCTGGTGCATATTCCAAAAATATTTTTAATTATACAGGATAGATCATAAAAGCTTAGAAGTAATTTTAAATTTTTTTAAAATAGAAAACCCAATATATTATTACATATTTAGATTTTACATACAATTTATGTATTTTATGTATAATGTGCTATACCTAAGTCTAACCGTTTTTGACAAATTTCAAATTTTTTGTCAAAAATGACGTTTGCAGGCCAAAACATAGGTGGAAATCTTTTCTAAACGAAGCCTTTATCAATTAATTATGGTTGCTTTCCTTGGAAATGGGGACCTACTCTAATGGGCTGTATTGATATTTTTGTAATACATTCATACAGGGTGATCAAAAAAACCTATAGTCATTTTTTTTTAAATGGACACCCCCTATTTTTTTAATTCTATCTTATTTAGCATTAAAAATAAGGGTGACTATGTATAAGGGTGTATATTCCAAAAAATTGTAGTTTCTGACATAATGACAATTTAACATTTTTTTATTGTAAAAAGGCTATACGGCTCTCAAGTTTTGTTGTTAGTTGGCCGTGACGGCGGGGCGCGGCGAAACAAAAAAAATCGAGCACTTCAGATCGAAATATTACAATTTATTGAACCCCATATAAATAATTATTTTATTAAACGAACTTAAAGTAAAGACAATATTTTTTTGATTCCCCATCATGAAGAAACCACATTTCTTGTTGCGTATCCTGTGGCATTTGACGCAACAAATTAGGTAGATGGTTTTGCAGAAAGTCTAAGTAGGGTGAACATCCTACTTATGGCCACTACCCCCCCCCCCTATGGCCAGTCCTACTAAACATTTTAAAATTAAGCGGAAAAGTCGAAACCAAGTGATTACTGTGCCAACATAAGAAAGTATGAATACTAAGTAATCGAAATAATTAGTTGGCAGTGCCGGTAGAGTTTGTTTTTATTGTGAACGCATAAGTGGAATTCGTGAATGCTTTGTTTGATTGAAACCTTGTGGATTTTGTTAAGGTAATATCATTTTTTTATCCGTTAACATCCTTAAAATATTTATTAATAACACATGCTTGTTGTAAAATTCTGGTGATTCTTATGTTAAATTTTAAATGTAAAATGTACATGAATCTTTAAACAATATTTTTGATACAATTTACCACATGGCCATAAGTGGTAGCGTTAGAAGAATGGAGAACCGCCTATGGCCATTTGGTGGCCATAGAGGGTTCCCCATGTTAACCACTTATGGCCATTTGTGTATTTTGTTCGTTTTCTTGAGTATGCTGTTCAAAATGATTATTTATCTATTTCATATAATAAGCCAGATTAACAGCAAGACCGATTATTTTAGTTTACGTTAATTTCTAATTTCCAGATTCAATATGGAAAAATTAAAACGATTCCAGTATTCCCTTTCGAAAGTTCAGAAAGCGCTTAATGCGATTAAGGAAGGAATGCCTGCTGCCCAAGCTGCTAGAGAATTTCAAGTTCCTCGTACAACACTGAGGAACAAACTGTCCGGAAAAGCTCCCGTCGAATGAATGGGGCACAGTGGATACCATAGTGTTTTGGGTATGGATCTGGAAGAAGAGTTATGTAGGTGGATAATACACTCTACTGATAGGGGTCTTCCAATAACTAAAGACGGACTTTTGACTACCATCCAAAAAATCCTCAACGATACTGACACTCAAGTTAGTAGACCCACAACCTCCATGTTCAAGGACAATAAGCCATCAAAGAAATGGGTTGCGTCTTTCTTAAAAAGACATCCTCAAATTAAACAAAAAAGGGCAGAATATGTCAAGAGAGCTCGAAGAAGTGTTACTGAACAGAAAATTAAGCAGTGGTTTAAAGATGTGAAGGATTTATTGGGAAATGATTGCGACGTTCTGCAACATCCACGCAGAACCTTTAATATGGATGAGACGTGCTTCAACTTAGCACCAGGGGCAGAACTAGTCTTGGCACCAAAAGAAGATCTGTCTACTGTGATTCTTCCAGATCTGACAAGGAGAACATCACAACTCTCTTCACAGTTAGGGCAGATGGAGTGTTTGCTCCTCCATTAACTCTTTTTAAATATGAACGGTTGCCGGTTGCCGCAGTTGCTTCTGCTCCGCCGGGATGGTCAATCGGCAAAACCGAAAGAGGCTGGATGACTGCCGCTGCTTTTTTTGAATATTTTGCAAACGTGTTTAATAAATATCTGGATGAGCAGCAGATCCAAAAACCTGTGATAGTATTCTTAGACGGTCGCAAATCGCACATGACCTTGCAATTAAGCTGATTTTGTAAGGAGAATGGGATCATTTTAGTGGCATTGTTTCCTAACGCTACTCACATTCTGCAACCACTAGACGTGGCTCTATTTAAAGCCATAAAAACGAAATGGGTGGCAGTGAAGAGGAATTGGAGGGTGGATCATGGAAGCCGGGAAGTTGGAAAACTAGACACGCCAAATGCTCTTAATAGTTTAATAACAGGAAGTGAAACCATGCTGAAAAATATTATTGCTGGTTTTAGAGCGACAGGACTCTACCCTTTTAATTCAGATGGAGTGGACTACTCGAAGATTATCGATAGAAGAGAGTATAGTGAAGTTAGGGAAAGTGAACAACAAACAAAAGATTGCGCAAGACATCTTCAATTTATTGAAAATAGAATTTCCATTGAAATTTTAAATGAATTCAAGAGAGTCAGGGAAAAGAACTACGATTTCGATGGAGATGTGACCTATTTGAAGTTATTTGATTTTTGGAAAGAAATAAAAGATGGGGTGGAAGGAAAGTCAGCTGATAGCATAGATAACACTCAAAACTGGGAAGATGACTGGAGTGAGCTGAGCCAACCTGATACAGGCATTAATCCTGAGATTGAAGTGACAGCGAGCTCAATCAATGCTCAAATTCACACACCTCCAAAAGTGGCAGAAAACGTTCTCTCGACTAACGCAGCAGAATCTGACAAGGCTGATGATGAGCCTGAAACACCTCAGTCAGGAACAAAGTCGTTAATTGAGGTTCTAGATGAGGTGGTATTTTGGCATGAGCCAAAGAAAAAAAAAGAAAAAGCTGGAATATATCCCAACTGTCATGACTTCAACAAAATGGGTTGAAATTTTTGAGGCAAAAGACAGAGAAAAAAGAGGTAGAGAGGAAAAAGGAAGATAGAAAACGCCAAAGACTTTTGAAGAAGAGTCAACAGACCAAAGCTAGGCCTAAGAGACAAGTGGAAGAATCTAGTTCTGATTCTGATGTTGAAATGAGTAGCCACAGTGATTTGTCGGAAATTGAATGGCGTGAAAATTTAACCGATCAAAATGAGTCGCCGATGCCTTCGTTCGATCGAAATCAGATTGTGAATGGTTGTTGTGTGCTTGTTCATTATAATGGCAATAATTTCCCAGGTCAGGTTTTGGAAGTTTTAGACAAAGGGATTAAGGTAAAGTGCCTCCAGAAAGGTTCAAAATATTTTAAGTGGCCTATCAAAGAGGACATTTTATTTTATGAATGGAGTGAAGTTAAGGCCATGATACAAGTCCCAAAACAAATGAAGAGAGGTTTCTTCCATGTCCAGGAACTTAGCACTTACGTAGATTAGGGTTTTTTGTTTTCATGATCATGATTTATAATGAATAAAACCGTTTTTTGGTAGAAAGTCGTTGATTTCTTAACATGGCCATAGGTGGTTGTCACTGTGGCCATAGGTAGGGTTTGCCTGACCATAGGTGGTGAAATTACCAGTGATCTGTTTAAGGTTGTACAAAAATATTTAGGTGAAATAAGATGAATCAAAGAGATTTCTGAATCAAAAAAGAACCCCCAACAAATAGTATTCCATCGCCTTAAGCACCTAATGCGCATGAATCACTGGACCATTTAAAAACAAAATAAAATTTTCCTTAAGGTGGCCATAGGTAGGGTGGTCACCCTATACTTCCCCTGTTACTCGTTGGTCAAAAAATATGGTCCAATTACATGTTTACTGACAACACCTCCCCAAACATTTAAAGACCATCTAGTTTGAGAAGTATATCTTACAAAATGTGGATTTTCGGTAGAATAGTAATAAAAATTGTGTCTGTTTACACTTCCGTTTCAGTGAAATGTGGCCTCATCTGTAAATGAAATCAAATGAACAAAATTTTGTTGTTGGTTTATTTTGTTTTGAGCCCATTGACAAAATTCCAGTCGTCTTTGATAATCTTCAGGAACCAACTCTTGAAGTAGGTGAATGTGATAGGGGTGCATTTTTTCAGACTTCAATATCCGCTGTATCGTACGTGGTTCAACACCAACGTTTTTCCCTAGTATTTTTTTCATATAATACATTGCCAGTCCTTTCAAAACGCTCGAAAAGCTTTTCAGATGCCCTTCTCAGGTTGTCGTCTCTCTGGAAACCGTTGTTGATACAGTCTTCTTGCTAAGAGCGCATTCTTATCACTAGCTCCCAAAACAAAAATCATATCAATCATCTCGGCTTGCGAAAAATTCATTATTTACAATTTTAATTTAAGTTTTAAATCAATTTGCTATAAAATACACTAATGCATCACACAAATTATCAACTGACAATAAATAATGACGTTTCTGATGATCTCTATTATTTTTATATGCCATGCCTAGCCGTCACGGCCAACCAACAACAAAATTTGAAAGCCGTATAGCCTTTTTACAATAAAAAAATGTTAAATTGTCATTATTTCAAAAACTACATTTTTTTGGAATATACACTTATACAAAGTCACCCTTATTTTTAATGCTAAATAAGATAGAATTAAAAAAATAGGTGGTTTCCATTTAAAAAAAATGACTTTATAGGTTTTTTTGAATCTACTTTTTATTGCCCATTTTTGATCACCCTGTATGAATGTATTACAAAAATATCAATACAGCCCATTAGAGTAGGTCCCCATTTCCAAGGAAACCAACCATAACTAATTGATAAAGGCTTCGTTTAGAAAAGATTTCCACCTATGTTTTGACCTGCAAACGTCATTTTGACAAAAATTTGAAATTTGTCAAAAACGGTTAGACTTAGGTATAGGACATTATACATAAAATGTGTCTAAAATTGTATGTAGAATCTAAATATGTAATAATATATAGGGTTTTCTATTTAAAAAAAAAATTTAAATTACTTCTAAGCTTTTATGATCTACCCTGTATAATTAAAAATATTTTTGGAATATGCACCAGAACATATCTTACAACTTTTGCATTTAATCTCTTTAAATAAAGGAGATATGGGACTTTGTCGCACTAATGCGCCACCCTGTATATAGAGGGACCAAAGTGCAGCATTTAATCTCGCGAGTGGGGTTTGTTACGTCGAGGGCAACAACCACTCAAGGGATTTAGGCACTTTGGTGCCGAAGTATATACGCTATTTTTTGCACTTCCAAAGTATTTATTTTTTATGTACAATAATTACAAAATTTGTTCGTGTCAATGTGACAAATTTGTATAAAATTATCTAGAAATTTTGCTATTTGAAAAAAAAACAGTCGGTTAGCATGGGAATTAGTAAACAGCGGCAGCCATGTTTGAAAAAATTTTTACAAAAGGGTAATAAAGATGTAAAAGCCGTTGAAGAGGCTTTAGAAGACTTACTGCCTTCCAAACCTCGTAAAATTTACTATAAAGTGTATGATATATTTTTAAAGTGGTGCTGTGAAAAGACAATTACAAATTTTAACGAAAATGCTTTGCTGGTATTTTTTAATGAAAAGGTAAACAAATTTGCTGCTTCTACATTGTGGGCCCAGTATTCAATGTTAAAAACTATGCTTAACGTTAAACATAATGTTGATAGAGTCACGGTAAAATCTTTTCCGTTGTGGGGGTGAAATTGTTAGAGAGAGACAAACTTAACATACCAACTTCCATAATAACCCTGATAATTACAAATGATATATCTATGTTAGTGAAATACACGTTGTTGGGTTGTTAGAACTGCCGAATAAATTACAATGTTGTCAACTCTTCTGTTTACACATAACTTCTAATTTTGACGTTTTCCACATTTTGAGATTTTCGATTCGTGTGGCTTGCATTGTTCTATTATAAAAACAACTGTTCTTTTCATAACAAATCCTAGTGTCATTTGTATTTTCGTTAAAAGTATTGTTACTTAGTTGAGAACGAGTATTTCCATCAAAAACTAATTTTCAAAATAAATGTAAACAATATAACCTAAGTATTATGTTGACGTCAAATTTCATAGGTTTGGCAACAATGTCAAGCACTGACGTTTATCCCCACATTGGAAAAGAGTTTGCCGCGACTATATAAGTAAATTCCACAAATTGACGACGCTTCTGAAAAGGAAAAATTTTGGTTACAAAGCGAAGAAGTCAAAGGTACTAACTATAGAACAGATTGATACGTTTCTAAAGGCAGCTTCAGATGACACATTTTTAATGACAAAAGTGAGTATGTCCAAAAATCATTGTACCTACTTTTAAAAATGATTTTTTTGTAGGTAGCACTCATATTTGATGTGGCAGGGGCTTTTAGAGGACTTGAATTAGTCGAATTGTCAATTAATGATGTGATTGATTTGGGAAACAGACTTCTTGTTAACATTAGAGCTACCAAAAATGGAACAGAGAGGAACTTCGTTGTAAAAGATTCATTAGTTATACAAAAATCTGCAAGAAATATATGTCATTGAGAAAAGCCGAAACTCCTCAGTCAACATTTTTTGTTCGTTACGTTAACAAGCAGTGTACCGTGCAACCTGTAGGAAAGAATATATTTGGAAAATTGCCCCAGAAAGTTGCAACATTCTTAAACCTACCAGATGCGTTGTCATATACAGGAGATTGTTGGCAGCGAACCTCTGCATCTCTAGTAGCTGATTCAGGTGCGACTGTTGACGTTCTAAAAAGACATGGAGGATGGAAGTCTGCAACTGTTGCAGAAGGGTATGTGGAAAACTCCCTGAATAATAAGAACCTTATCACCAAAAAAAATTTTGGAGGTGGAGGTGATCAAAAAACACCAGCTACCTCACTCCCAGGACTCTCGTGCCAATCTGAATGGCCCCACAGGCACTGATTCACTTGGAAATACGTTCAACCTTACATCCAGCAGTATCGTTTCGGAAATCAATCGTCCGATATTTATTAATTGTAATAATATTAATGTTAATGTTTCGTAAAAAATTAATAAAAAATATTTGAAGTTTGACATCTGTCAATGAACTCTCTAGGGGGTTCAGTCCATATTTAATCCCTAGGGAATAAATGACCCACTTTAGTCCCTGTAGACAGAGACTAAAGTATCTATTTTAGTCTCGGAAGTGCAAAAAATAATTTTTAACCTTGAGCATACGACTTTCGTTTTTAAAGGTTTTTTTTCTATGCATCAGACATATCGGATTTTGCGTAAACAAACATAAAACACTGAAAACCAAGGACATTTCGAACAAAATTCATATGAAGCTCCACCATTATCTTATCGTGTACAATCACATGTTTAAGTTTCATGATCGATTTTTGTATCTCACTGTATTAAAAGCTCTAAAAATAAATTAGGTACTAATTTCTCTAAATTTGCATGATTTTTGAAGAGTACGTTGATAAACATGGTATCTGTGTGTATCTACCTATTTACCCTTCTCAAAATGTAAAAATCTAAATTGTAATCAAATTGTATTCTTGAAATTTCTTTTAGGCTCCAAATGGTTTTATTCGCTCATAAATAATATGTTAAAAACCATTGATTCCAACCACAAAAACAGAAGACAAACTCTGAATTGCATCCAAGCTCAAAAATGTTCATCAAAAATCCAAATTTTGGAAAATGTAGTCGGAATATTTATTTCTGCAAACTTCAAAAATCGAACAGTAATAAATGAAGCTTTGATAATCATGGATTTCTTGCTCGAATTTTTACATAAAATAATAAGCATTTCCAATCAAGAAATATCTGATTTTCAAAATGAAACGAAAAGATTTTCTAGGATTATACAATTACTTCAAATTAAAGATTCTCCTTCTTTCACAAACTTGGAAGGCAATGTTGAATTTAAACAAAAATTTAACACTACATACAAGAAAGCATTGTCGATACAAATTTATACTGAAGAATTGGACAAAGAATTAAACGAAAATATTTACTATTTAGGTGAGGTGCTTGGAAAATTAATTGAACAATATGAACAAAAAGAAGTTATAAAAGCGATGGGTATGGCTAAAGGTCATTGGTTTAAATGTCCTAATGGTCATCTATATGCAATTGGAGAGTGCGGTGGTGCTAATCAAATTGCCAAGTGTGCTGATTGTGGAGCAAAAATAGGAGGACGTGGACATGCACTTTTAACTGATAACAGACATGCAGGGGAAGTTGATTCTTCTTCATATCCTGCATATTCAGAAGCAGCCAACAATTTGTTTAATTATAGGGAATTTCATTAAAACGGCAATTAAAACGTCCTATTTTTATAAATCTTAAATTTTGTTTTAAGTTAGTTTTTCATTGCAATAAATATATACTCTACTATTTGTAAATATTTATTTTCGAAGAAGAAAATGTACAAATACAACAGTAATAGCGGCGTCGGTGGTGGAATGGTTAGAGTGCTTGCCTTTCACTATATCGACGCGGGTTTAAACGTGGCCGAGATAGTCGTTTTTCTAAAACGGAGAAAAACCAAAGTACTCCTTCTAAAACAGTAGGTCCGTGGGAATATGATGTTTGATACGTTAAAGATCCCTTACTAAATAAAGGGCAGGTCAAAATTCCAGTGACGGGTAGTGTTAATAATGCGCATAGAGACGCCTTACATTTCCGTTTGTGTGTAGATCTCGGTCCACAAATACAAAACCAAACAACAGTAATACATGGTCCGGCAGAGAGATATGGTGTTTTTGAAATGACTGTCACACATTTATTTTCAAACCAATGTTAAAATTTATTTTTTTTTCATAAATTACTGAAACATTGACATTTGCAAAAAATTAAAATAAATAATCAACTGCGAAAAATTACATCAAAATAAAAAAAAATCAGGAATTTATGGTTGTAGAAGAGGGGCACCATGCCCGCCATTTTGTTTTTTTTTGTGATGTTACAAGCTCCGCCCGCTGAGACACCTTAGTAGCCATTTTTTATGACGTCATAGACTCAGCCCATTTCCCGCCCCTTTTTTTGACGGATTCTTTTCGGGGGCCGTTTTCAAACCATTGATGGAATTTTGACGCTAATTAGGGTCTTTTTAGTTGTATTAAGAGCCTTCTTGGTAGTTCAGCCCCTGGAAGGTAGGCAAATGTGTGCGCGTAAAGTGTACTGATTGGTGGTCCTAAGGACAGCCCCTTTTACCTGATTGGTTCATAGTCCCCACCCAGCCTTTGAGCTCTGATAGGGGGCTTAAAGCTCTGCATTCTGATTGGTTACGGCGGGAAATTGGAAATTTTCTAATAAGGGGCCCTAATGCTAACGTAAAAGACAGCTATAAGAACTTATGTTAGGGTCTGCGCCCGCTTGTCGTGTCCCCCTTGGCTGGAAATAGTATTATAATAAGGGGGCCCTAATCCTATCTCATAAGACAGCTATAAGAACCTGCGTTAGGGTCTGCGCACTTTTACGGCTCCTTGTTGCGAAACTTGAATTTGTTTGTAGGGCATCTAGTGGTGTATTTTTTATAGTAACGAGTGTTTTCTGTAATAGAAGTTGATCATGCACGCCTCTCTCGTTTCTCTTGGCTCTTGTTACGGAACTCTTAATTAAAAGAACTAAACTACTAAAAACGCTTTTATTTATCAGTGTAGAATGGTTAAAAAACAAGCATTATACAGTAACTTGATTATCTCATCATTTATAACTAAACATGTAATGAAAAACTTATTTATAAAATCAAGCATTGGTAAATTATTTATTCTAAAATACAAAAGCATTATCTTATAAAGTCCACACACATCCTAATGGTAATCCTGCAGCGTCGTTTTGTTGTAATGGAACCATCTAGAATTCTTCTTTAGGACGCATAAATGGTATCCTTGCGGTGGCCATCCAAATGAATCAAAATATTCCCCGTTACCATTTTCGTCAATGTAGATAGCAGTTCAATGCTGACCTGGTCTGTTTGCTGGATCCGTGTTCACAATAATTGCACAAGGTCTAGGTGCGTGCCTCGATAGCTGATTAGAAGCACATACAAGACGAACTACATTCTTGTGGTTTCAACACTTGTACCACACACATATTTGGAGTTGGTATGTGCCCAGTCTTGCAGTAGTAATGCGTTTTCCAGAGCGCACATCGTATGGTTTAAACCAACTATACGTTTTTGCTTCCTTTTTCAATTTTTTAATCGATGGGCAGCCATGCTCGTCCAAGTTTAGTATTGACTTCTTAAGGAATCTTAAAAACTGATGTTTTTCACTACCCTTAACGTGAATTTTGTTAAACGGCAGCAGAGTTCTTATCAGTTCCTCTTGGAAATCGTTGTAGGGCACATACCCTGACAGCCATTTCAAGCCGTGATATTTATCCTCTAAATATCTTATCTGTCTTGACATGGGTTTTGATATAAAATAATCTCGAGGTGACTATCAGCATCAGCAGTAACGAACCATGATCTATAATCACGGCAATTTCTTTCGGTATGAGTTCGTTATCAACATCTTGTACATCCAAGTATGCGTCCATCTCTTTTCAGCTGTTGTTGTACACTGAAGCTTGTGATCTAAAGTTGTCTCTTTTAACAAGTGAAATCCATGACCACATTCCGCTGTTTATCGATCACGATCCCGTTATCCAATTCGACGTACAACAAACAGTTAACGGTTTCTAGAAGCGCGTTTTCAGAACCGGCTTCTAGTGTATGCTAGCGTTTGCAGACAAGTCAGGGGTTTGGTCGAAGGCCATTGAACAGTAGCCGCCGTTATGGTAATCGCTTCGCGATATATCGTTGCCCTCATTCAAAGAATTAATACCCGTACCGGAGAATAATGTGTGATATGAATAAGCCATTAGCTGTAAGGTATGGTTGTAAGGCCTTCGAAGGAATTTGTTGGCCGTCAATATATAACGAGATATAATTAATATTGCTGTGATGAAATGGATTTGAGGGGTAATCATCGTTGAAGGCTTTATTTGCGACAATCTACGATGCATCGTTTAGAAAACTGACCCAAGAAGATATTATCCAATCATTTTCGATGTATACCTGTAGGTATAATTAATACTTTTACGTCGGTCCTTCTAACATGATATTTTGCTACAGTTGTTTCTAAAGCTTTAGCGTGTGTAATTAGAATGGTGGGTTTGGCTCGCACACGTCTCACCAGTAAAGTAGCGTCCATAATTCCCGTCTTGTAAGTTGAACCATGCGCCGCCACTTATGAGAAACTTTTTCTGATTAAACAAACCCGAATGCACGTGACCAATCATCTCAATTCGTTTTAAAAAACCGTTATTTGTGGGCCCTAGTGTATTCATCTGCCGGGTGTATCATTATGCCATAAGGTACAACCTAGATGTGAACTCTTGACCTCCTTTCCATAATTTAGCAATGTTTCGATACATAAGCGGTAGGCGTAAATGTTATTTGGTTGTGACACTATCTTCTGATTTAAGTAAACCTCCACTTGTGAGAAAAGCGAATGCATCCAATTGGCTACGGGTGCTACAACATCCGCGTCAGTAAGTGATGTATCATCTTGCTTTAGAACTTTAGCTGTGATGTACCACATGGTCTGGCTTAAATCTATGTAATCGTTTCCATTTCCGGGCACTACAAACTCTATTAGGGTGTCATCACTAAGAGCTGATAAGGGTTTTTTAAAATATCCATTCACCACTCTCGGTACTTGTCTGCGTCGACTGTAAAGCGAACAAATCCAATTCAAGCTTGACGCATTCACATGATTGGGCATGTAAAACGCCATTATCTTGAAAATAAGTCGTCGTAAGTAGGTTACCCGTTCTTAGCAGCAACAGCTCTCGGTAGAGACTGGTTATTATCGGCCAGACGTAATCTTTTATAGCCCGAACCCTCCATCATTTTAGCGATTTTCTCATCACTTTTTTTTGCATTCCTGTGACCAAAACAATACAAAAAACACATTTAAAGAAAAAAAATTTCGTGTTTGATTGTATCTATAACTTTAATGGTTCAAAAAATATCGCGCACACTCACTCACAATCAAACACGAATTTTTTTTTCAATAAATGTGTTTTTTGTATTGTTTAGGCCACAAAACCTCGAGACATGTAAAAAAAAACGTGCTTTGAAATTATAACCGATTACATAGCTTTCTCTTCATACGTAGCTATATGAGAAAGCAATGATGATAATAATCTATTGAAATTCAACAATGTATTTGTCACAGTTCATTTACATAAAAATATTGAAGCATTTTACCTTTTTGGAGCGCTAAAAATCAATTATATATTAAAATTACGGTTAACAATGGTTATCGATAAACAAGAATTTAATGAATTAATAAAATTCGCAGATACACCCCTGCGTGTCTCTTCAGCCTACCTTTAAAAGCAATATGGCTGAAATACAAAACGTAAACAAAATAATAACTTACCAAAATAAGTGAATCCTATGCTTGTCTCTTATACATGCAGCACTTTTATTGTATATACAATTTTTAACAACACACCGTAGCATTTTACAACAAATTTAGATGCAAACACAACACAAAACGCAGTTACAATATCTTAACCTCTACACGTAAACAGTTGAAGCACGTGGGTTTCATGTACTCTGGCGACAACTTTGGTGACGTTATCGGAACTGTTCGATATAATTAGTGGACGTCTTGGGTAGGAGAAAAGACAGGCTGCGCAGTAATCAATGTTACATCTCCTCTTTTATATAATCTAAGAAATTGAACATACAAATCAATCGGGCATAATTTTTTCGAATGTATAGGTGCTGACCGCTTGGATAGAGAATCTGCCTGTATAAAAAAAGTGCCATTGCATCAGGGTAGAAATGATTATTATTTCACCTAATATTTAATTTAGACCTTAATGTATTTTGCAGCAGCAAAATTTTAAAATATTTGTAAACACGATGTCAACGACGGATTGCTACTTTCCATTCATAATGAAATTGTATAACTGTTTAATAATAGTAACTGCATTCCATAAAAACAGTTTTATTTTAAATGTATGTTGTAAATAACAAACATCGTTTTATATAAATTCGTATATGTAAGGTCGCTCTAAGTAGTCTGCGAAAGGGAAAAAGTAAATACGAGTTGCAGTAAGTGTGATAGGGATAATTAGGTTTGTATATTTACATTCTACAAATTCTTAATGATGGGAAAGCCAATAGCCAGTTTTATATCAACTATTCATAAGCAGAAACACAAAACGGGTTTAGTGAACTATATAAAATATTTCAATATTTAGTTTAGTTCTTCAACACAGTTATTATTAGAACAGCCGAAAGAAAACACGTCTGAAAGTATGCGTATTATTTTTTTATGTATTTTACTTGATATCGTTCACAAAAATCCCAATAACTATTTTAATGTGTTTTTATAGGAAGAGGATGTCATAAACCAACCAACTCTACATCAGCTCTTATTCTACAGACTCGATCTCTACTCATTTGTTTAGTTAATTAGATAAAGGTGTGAGCGTTACGCTATTTTTTAATTAATTAAATTAATAACATTATGCGGGTACGTATTTGTTGGTTTTAAACTTCGTAGTTATTGATTCGCATACAATAATAAACCGTTAAAACCTTTTGTCTTTTATTTCCGTTATAGCAATTTGGTATTTTGAACTGTGACTGATTTTTAGTAATCAATCTGTAATTAATTAAACCAAATCAGTATTTTTGAACTGTAAGATGGTTTTCGCAAACTGTAAAGTATGATCTGGTTTTATTGAGATTGATCTGATTTATTGATTTGTTTGTTTGAGAAAGAGCCGAGAGAAAAACGGGTAAACGAGAGAGAGAAAGAGAGAGGCGTGCATGATCAACTTCTATTGCAGAAATTGTTCATTAATCTATACACCACTAGATGGCACCACAAACAAATCCTAATTAGTCCTAGAAATATACTGCTAGGTGACGCTACCTTTATTACAGAAAAAATATTCATTAATCCATACGCCACTAGATGGCCCTACAAATAAATTCAAGTTTCGCAACCAGGGAGCCACGATAAGAGGGAGCAGACCTAACACACGTTCTTATAGCTGTTTTATGAGATATCATTAGAGCCCCCTTATGTAATATTATTTCCAGCGAAGGGGGCCAAGAACCAGATGTCACACAGGTCAGTTCCCAGAATCTTACACTTGGACCTTCATTTTCATCCGTATAAGATTATGATTGTCCAAAACCTGTTCCAAAACGACTTCATGAGTCGCCACAGGTTCGCAGAGGCGATGTCGGAAATGCTGACGGACGATATCGTCTTTATCATGAGTGATGTGGCCCACTTTCTTCTATCAGGGATGGTAAACAAACAGAATTTTCGTTACTGGGCACCCGCAAACCCGCAACAACTGCACCAGAAACCTCTGCACAGCGAGAAAATTACTGTTTGATGTGGTGTATCTCGAACCTGCATTATTGGGCCTTATATTTTTTGTGAAAAAGGATGAACAGTGACTATTAGTAGTAATAGTAGGCCGATCCTGGACCAGTTCAAGGTCACCCATGTAAATCTTATGGGGATTTATTTCAAGGTCAAGTGAGTTTTCTCGTTATGCCAGAACGCGCTCCACGTCTCAAGCATGTTTTTGGCGGGGGATTTAAATTTTTGGAGTCACTCGCCCTCTGGTGGTGAAATCGGAAGCTTTTGGAGCGCTTTCAAGGTCAAACTTTAAGCGGGAGATTTAAAATGTAGTTGGTCAAGGTCAAACCTAAAAATAGAAGTTGCAAGGTAATCATAAATCAAAAATAGTTTTGAAGGTCAAAGGTTATTGACTTACGGTGGTGTCATATTTCTTAGAAATATAAAAAGGTCAAGGTGAAAAGCTAAAAATAGAAGTTGCAAGGTAATCATAAATCTAAAAATAGTTTTCAAGGTCAAGGTTATTGACCTACGGTGGTGTCATATTTCTTAGAAATATAAAAGGTCAAGGTGAAAAGCTAAAAATAGAAATTGCAAGGTAATCATAAATCTAAGAATATAATTTTCAAGGTCAAACTTTTAGCGGAAATATAAATTTTGGGCTGATCATCATCATCATATTTTATTTCTAGTCAAGGTCAAAAGTAGGTATTTAACAAGTTTAAGCATGTTGTAATATGTAGTCAAGGACGCATATTTCTTATATAAATTGCAGCGAGCTGTATGTTGAGATCAGTCTGCAACACGTAATTGTTAAATATGGAATTAACAGGGTTAAACCAAAGCACCTATTGCAAACCCTTTAAAATGCGTGCGAGCTCGATATATCGAGAAAGTATAAAGTAACGAATATGGATATAATCAATACTAAGTATTGTGAACGTATAGTGATAGAAACGGGTGATTTTAAATGTATTGCCGGAACGCTTTTATGTGTATTTCAAAAAGAAGAAACACGAATTGAAGAATTTAAAACACTCCTAAACACGAAGGATGTGTTTATAAGTAGTTTGGGTGCAGCTGGCAAAACAACAAACATAACATTTTCTTTTAATAGTAGCACCCCTACCATATGTAAAATTGAAATACTAGAATTATTTTCTTAAACACTGTTTAGTCATAGTGAAATTGTGAGCAAGTAAACTCATGCAAGTAGCAATAAAATCATTTCTGGAACGATCGAAACTCAGAAGTTCACCGTTATATATGGATACCCCACATCATTGAAGTAACAATCTGAATAATAATTTAACATTTTGTTGTTGGTACTGTCAAAATAGTGATGGTAGTAGTAAAAATGAAGAGAAACATGATGAAGGTTATTTTTCTGCTAAGACTGACTGGACATCATCATTTCAATATAAGGATGAAGTGTATAAACAAGCAGCTAAGGAATACTTAATCGATTGTACTTATTATAAACTATCGAACGATACTCATCATGCAAAACACCTGGAAATTGATACAGTACACACTCAACCTTGCACCAGTGGTGCGTATTGGTGTGTAATTGTGATCAAAGCAATAATGTGGTGTTGGATATGAAAGAATGGAATGAGCTTCTAAGATGGCATTCGTATGTAGAATTACAATTTTTCCGATGCCAAGAAATTGAAAATGAAATTGATTGGTCAAATGTAAACGAAGAAGAAGATATAATCTATGATCAGCATTATGAATCTATCTAGTAATCTTGGTATTTATTACAATTGGGAATTAATTAAAGGATATGACAGAATTTTGAAAACTGTTATGATAGAAAACTACAAGTGCTGTTCTTGCACATTCAACTCACATAGTATAGAAGAACTATTCAATTTAAAGGATATAGTAAGCTATAGATTGGAATTTCTTGAATCTTACAATCTGGTGTGTTTTTATGAAAAGTCCATACAACAAGTTGTTGACTACCGTCGTTTTCGTGAGAAAGAATTCAGTGGTGGTGATGATGACATTTATAAAGATATTGATGATGTTATAAATGCTAAGTATAATATTAATTCACATAACACTGTATGTTTAATGGAAATTTTGTATTATCGTCCTGCTTATCTAATGTATAGCATTTACTGAATAAAGAAATAACTATGATTTGTTTTTCTCAATTTAGGTATAAATACCCCCTTCTATCCATCCATGTAAACAATGCTAGTTAAGAAGCGAAAGAGTGTAGGTGGTGGTGGTTTGGTGAATGGTCTAATCAATAAACTTCCGTTTGAATTATATTTATCTGGTTACCAGTATTAGTAAAGTCCTAGAAAAAATGCGCTCTTAAAAATTTAAATTTTTCACCTAATTCTGAGAAAAAAAAAATTTTTTTCAGAGCAGTTGTGTTTTAGAAGTGGTAATCTATCATTTCACGTATAAATTTTTTCAAAATATGAAAAAATTACACTTAAATTAGCCAATTCCATTTTGAAACAACAAAAAGCACTTAAAACACACCTTTTTGTACTTACGTAAGCTCAGAAGAAACATATGCATGCAATTTATCCATTTAATGTATCTAAATGCTCTTTAAATTGCCCAATTCAATTTTAAAACAACACTTAAAACATGACTTGTAATTTTCGGTGCAGCGTTAATAATAATTGTAGGATAATGAACGCAGTTATTTTGCTGTGAAAGCATTTAGCAAACATTCTATTTTTATATGTCATCAGTTTACATTACAACTTTGAAACGGGATTTGAAAATGTATGTACATAATAGATACCATGCAATGTATTTTCATTATACTTCAGTGTTATTTAAGTGAAATTATGCTTTTTTTCCTAACATTGAAAGTTTTTATTCAAAAAATCTGTATATATATAATATATACCAATCATTTAAGAGCGCACATGGTAGCACTTTCAAATTTAAATTTAAGGAACACATAAGAGATTCTACGCAATTTTGAACTCACTTAAATTTTATGCTGTACTAAAATGATAAATCAACATTAAACTAACTCATTTAAATTTTCTCTGTTTTATAATAAAATAAATCACATTTTATTTGTAAATACAAATATGTAGTAATTTGTTCTATTTATAACATTAAATCATAGCTTCATTTAAATGGTGAATCAAGCTTGTATATATAAAAAACAAGCCTATAATATTAAAATGGAATATCAATAAAGTTATGTATGAGTGTAATTTTTAATGTAACTATAAATAAAAGAAATGTAGAATGATATGCAAAAGTGCAAGTTGTGTTGCATAAGTAATTGGCATGCATCTTTTATTAAAAAAAAATTTGAATGTCCGCACTATTTACACAAAATATTCGAGATATATAAAATCATGTGTATATTTCCAATGATTGATATTTCAAATTAAAATGTTGTATTTAACACTTACATGTTTAAATATTATTGTTTTTAAAAACAGATTTACTATCTACCATCCTTACTGTATATTCATCTTTCAGGAAAAACCATAAGCATACATGAATTTAAAACATTTTATTTATTTATTTAAAGACTATAATATTGGTCTACAATAAAGCAAGATAAAATCTTAGATGATATGAATTTACTTGGTAACGTACCGCTTAAAATGTATGTATACAATTTATTATGGGGTGGTGATGATGATTCAACAAATGTTAAATCTAGCTTAGAGAATATTAATTCTGCTTATAAAGATACATTATTTATTATAACTGAATGTATTGAGAAAGCAGCATATTATGCTAATTACAAATGCCTCGATATTTTGATTGAAATATTATTAGAACAAAATATCAACTATAAGTTTCAACCATGGGAAAACGAGGAACATCACAAAATTTATTACTGGATACTAGACAACATCAATAAAGGTGAAACAAATTCAAATTCCTGCTTGGGATGGAGGTGTGGGCCAGATTCGGGTATATGGCCATCCAGTAATTTAAGTGATTATAGAAGTACTTTAGGTTCACTTTATAAGATAATGAAATTTTAAAAATAAATGTAATATTTAAAAAATAAAATACTATTATTTTTGTGTGTGTTTTATTTCATCTAAGAGCTACATCCTTTTCTACAAACTATATATATATATATATATATATATATATATATATATATATATATATATATATATATATATATATATATATATATATAACTAATATAAGTAATTTGTTTCACAAAGTACAGGTTAAATGTTATAAAACAATATCATCCTTATTGATCCATGATCTTTCATCCAATCCCCACCATTTTACGAATAACTTATTATTCTTGGAGCGAAGCACTTTTTCTACTAGATATACATCGGGGTACTTTGTTTTTGTAATTCATGTTCATAAAACCCTCCCAGTACAGGATTTCCCTTCATGTCTTCCAGCATGTACGTAGTGGGGTTAGTAATGCGAACTTTCACAATCTTAAATAGTTCACTAGACCAATTGGGTGTGTATCCTTTGGCGAAAATATTTTTAAATTTACTGATTCGTACTATGTCACCCGCAGAATATCGATTCCTATCGAATATTTTTATGTTAGTGTAAGCCTCTAGCTTTGTATGATTACCAACATCTTTGGGCTTCATTCTAATAGTTCTATGCTTACGATTGTTATAATCCATAGTTATGGTATCAATTGTATCAATCCATTTGTATTTACCTTCCAGGCTGAATGACTTATATAGAGCACCTTTAATGGTTCTGATAACACGTTCAGCAATTGCAGCCTTCTTTGTGCTATAGGTAGAGTAATGATTGACTCCATAACGATGCATTAGTTTAGTAAAATGCTCATTGTAGAATTCTTTTCCTGCATCTGTCTGCAAATTGGTGGGTTTCCGACCTTTTTCGAAGATTGTTTGCATGGCCTTGGTAACTTCTTGACCTGTTTTCGTTTTTAATCCTTTAGTCCATAAGTATTTCGAAAAACAGTCGATGACCACTAATATATACTTATAACCCTTATTTTGTTTGGCATATGTGTTAAATTCAGCTAAATCTGCTTGCCAAAGATCATCAAAACCTCTAATTATTGTTCGCCTTCGTTTAAAATTTTTTCGTGCAGGTTTGTGCAATTCGTTGAGTTGTAATTTGGACATGGTGCTAATTTATCTACAATTTCTTTAAGTTGATGTAGTTTTTCCTCCAGCGCTAGATAAGCGTTAGCGTTTCCTTTGAAAGTGTTCCGAACTGCTTGTAAACAGAAATCAAGGTATCCTTTATTTATAGCATCACCATCTTCTTCAGGGTCAGCCAACTGTGTCAAACGATTTCCATCCAAATCGAACCTTGTTGATACATAATATTGCCTAGTGATGACATCTTGAGGATCTATAGGATTGGCCACATTGCTGAGTCTCTTATTCTCAATATCAAATTGATTAGCATCAATCTGTTTAAACTGAGGAGCTAGTTTCTTTAATTGATACTGGACATATGAACGTCCAAATTTGTCAAGGGGCATTTTAGTTGTGACATGTCGACATCAATGCATTCTCATTTATATTGTTTAAAAAGCGGTTGTTCGGTTTTTCAATGTATCCATCTTCATATAGTTCTTCTGTAATTGATATTATGTCATTTACAACACCTGTGTTTCCCGCTAATTTTTCTGCCCACAATACTTCCAGATCACGAATTAGTTCATGTATATCATTCCAATATTTATATTCAATGGGTCTGTTTGTTAATTCCTTAAAAAACATAGCTCCACCTCCTCCCTTGGTTGTGGTGGGTGATGATGACAGCAAGGGTTTGATTATTTGTGTATACTTTTTGCTGCGGCTTCCTCGAATCTGTGCACTTACGTCATAATCTCGCCTTACTACATTCGTAGCCTTTAAAATAGTTCTATATTTTTTCTATCTGTTGACTTTACTAGACTTAAGTCGGGTTCATTCATAATAAGCAGATCATATAATCCAGGAGTCCCTTTATACGTGACACCTTTAATAATTATATCGTCTCCTTTAATTGTGATGGGTGTATTACCAATTGTCCATTTATCAGTTTTGGTATCATAGTGGACTCCATACGTATGATCAATATCACCTTCAGCATTCTTTAAAATACGTTCAACATATATACGTGGCAATTCATTGTACTGCTCGAGAAATTCTTCTGAGATGGGTTCATTATGGGAATCATCTGCGATACTAGACAGTTCTTCTTCTTCCTCCCCAGTATTAATCTCTCCCATGACGGATGTTGCTAAGAAAGATGGAAGACTTGGGGGAGGATTTCTTTGAAAAAACGGAAGCTGAGCTAGTGGACTAGTAGCACCCTTACTTGAATCACCTAATGGAGTGAGACCTGGGGTCCGTTGAACTTGAGCTAGCGGGCTGGTGGGGATAGTAGCATGTTTCCTTGGAAATATGAATACGGGTAGTTTTTTAGGTTTAACATCAATGACCTCCTCCTTTTTAGGTGTTTTTTTATCGATTTTATTTACTATTTCAGTTAGAGGTTCTATTAAAGGCTTATAAGTACTTTCGAATGTTCTTTCATTATCAATGCGAGCAGTCTTAATACTGTTATACTTCTGCCGTATTATTTTACGAGCCTGAATAATTTTTTTCTTTAATATCCTCTCCTTGTTGTCCATTGCGACAAACAGGTACCGGTTCACCTTGAACAGGTAGCTGTTTACACTAAACAGATAGCTGTTAATACCTAAACAGATCAGTTACTACTAAACTGCTGAATGCGGTTTAAGGTATTATATATATATATATATATATATATATATATATATATATATATATATACGCCTTATATACCAAAACGGATTTAATGAACAGGTACCCGTTTACCATGAACAGGTAGCTGTTGCGACAAACAGGTACCGGTTCACCTTGAACAGGTAGCTGTTTACACTAAACAGATCAGTTACTACTAAACTGCTGAATGCGGTTTAAGGTATTATATATATATATATATATATATATATATATATATATATATATATATATATATATATATATATTCGCCTTATATACCAAAACGGATTTAATGAACAGGTATCCGTTTACCATGAACAGGTAGCTGTTGCGACAAACAGGTACCGGTTCACCTTGAACAGGTAGCTGGTTACAACTGCTGAATGCGGTTTAGTATATTATATATATATATATATATATATATATATATATATATATATATATATATATATTCACCTTATATACCAAAACGGATTTAATGAACAGGTACCCGTTTACCATGAACAGGTAGCTGTTGCGACAAACAGGTACCGGTTCACCTTGAACAGGTAGCTGTTTACACTAAACAGATAGCTGTTAATACCTAAACAGATCAGTTACTACTGAAACCAGTTTAAGGTATTATATATTCATCAAATCCTTTCCTATAGCGACCATTATTAACTTCAGCATCCTTGTTTATGACCATGAAACCAAACGGATCTACCCAACACTTTGAACACATGTCCCGAAACAATTTCATGCTTATGGTGGGACTTATATGATCCTCATACGCATGTTTTAAGTTTAATTCATCTTGCTCAAATAATATAATTAGATTCGCATTATCACGAATTAATTGCTTTGGAATTTTACTGTAAGTTTGACCCAAATAGAAACAGTCAATATCGTTATGCCTACCCATAGAAAAATATGCCCTTATATTATTTTGCTTTTCACAAGCGATATCATCGAAGATAAAAATAGAGTTTGATTTTGCACAATTAGGCTCAATCACATCTTGATTGTCGCTGAAGGTAAAGTAACCTATGTCCTTCATTGGAAGTAAGATTTCCTGTAAAAGTTTGTACTTGTTTTGATTCAGTGACTTAGAGTATACGTATACATGTTTAAATTTCAAACCATTTTTTCAGTAAGCAGACTGATCATTGCGTTTGTTTTACCACAATTGGAGGGACCACATATAATACCACGTATACTACTAGGAAGTAAATCACCATGTTTTGAAGTAATAGACTTTTCATCGTCAACGTCATGATTTTGAATTGGGAGTTTTTGTTTCTGAGCAACTACTTTCATCTTTGATGGATGAAATAAAACTAAACGAATAATTACAACATCTTTATTTATATATTAGACTATATTACAATAATAATTATAATTTTTTCACTTCTCCGGTGAGTGGACTGTACTGAACAATAGCATCATGGAGAATAAGACCATATACAACGATTCCATTATCGAAAGGTGTTAGAGATTCCATTTCCAATTTGATGTCCACTGTTGAGTTTTTTAAGGATTCATTTTGTTTAGAGCAGTCCATTACAAATACTGGACATGATTTGAATTCGGAATAGTTGAATAATGCATCTTTATCATCTTCACCATAGTAATCACATCGAAATTTCAAAAAATTGCGATAGGCAGGTATATATTGGTTAGCACTGAAGTTCAAATGCATTGCTTCATATGGATAATACTCAGAATTCAGATGTACTTTAAGTTTCTGATGTTAATGTGATCAAAATTTCCGGCCTTTGCTGACCTGGTATACCTTTTACCTTGTTGGAATGCAACAATTATCCAACGTGGTTTTTCCATTTGCGTTGATGTTTTTATTGGCCATATGTCTGAGGTTGCTTGTTTTAAAGCAGGCAATTCATACAACTCCCATTGTCGAAATGGAACAGTAATAATAGAATTTTTATTGATTCCTTGAAACAAGTTAAGTTTCGCAGCATCACTAAGTGTTAAGTGCGGTACTTTCCATTGAATTTTATTTAAGGTTATTGCGGCATCAACTTCACCATAGTAACAGTTTGTATCGCTTCTAGATCGAATTAAAACCAACTCTTGGCGCATATTCACGATTACCTGACGATAATCCTCCATTATTCCAAATATGTGGTTCAATGATATGCATACTGTAAAAGATTTTGCTCTATTTTCTCATCGAATTCTACTTTTTATGGCTCATCATTCTTTGGTGACCATCCCAAATGGCTTAGTGCTTTGCTTTTGCTTGCCGTATAAGAAATATATCCCTTAAGCGTAGATGTTATACCTGGATTTCTGCAAACATCCACTCTTTGACCACCTAACTCATAACGAATTTCTTCGAAAAAAAGTTCGGGAAATTGTTGGTTAAGCTGCATGCTTTTCTTTCATCTTCTTTTTGAGCTCAAGTTTACCTTCTATGTACAGAAAACTATCATAAGTAGCCGTAATTAGATCTTGACTTTGAATTAAGATGTGTATTCCTTCGGAAGGTCCATATTTAGAAGATCCATACGGAAGATAAGTGTGAATATCTGATTTAATTATAGTATCATCAAGATGTACGTTTTGAAAGACGTTTAACGATTCTGCCATTGTGGGTGAGAACTTTTAAACCAATTGACGTTAAAAGTATTTCTCTGCAGATGTTAACCGCAATGAAGGTTGATGACTAATTAATGACTTACTGTAGGGATGATGTCTTTTATATGAGTTTTGAAAGATGGAATTGGTCCTGGATTAATTCTCAGACCCATGTTCTTTTAGTTCTAAGCGTATAGTGAATGGTTCACTTTCACCAGTCTGTTAATTCACCATTTTGATTAGTCAAATTAATTGTTATATTACTAATAATGTCAGTGTTTACTTCTAAATATTGAGTATTGCTTGGAGTTTTATCTAGACGATAACCTGGAGGAACTGAAACATCAATCTCATATAATACTTTAGCAGGTTTCCCGTTTCGATAAGATCCCTTTATAATGTTCCACTCTACATGTAGATTAGTGTGTTTAAGTATTTGGATGTCTAACACAGATATATGTAAAATATTTGGTTCTAATATTTTAGATTCAAACCCTAGCATGCGCCCAATACAATTTTCTTTAGTAAAATCAATCTCAAATGAACTGTTTATCTCACATTTAAGTGTATTGTTGTTTGCTCTAATGATAAACTTTTCTGTGGGTATTTTAGATTTTAGATAATCGTTAATTTCATCTAACTCATATGCACCGTGTGGAATATTAATCACTTGCAAATGAGATGGATTTGTTCTAAAATAAAATCTATCGTTGCCTGCATAAATGTTTCTAATGCTGTTGCAGCTGTAAAATCCAACCAATCCATTAACGTATTTCTTCCCCAAATCTAGCTCTATCGGTGGATGGAAGTTGTAGCTAGCTGTGTTACCAACACCTTCTAAACTGAATGTTATTGACATAACTGAGAAAATTTGATGTTGTGCTGATTATTTATATAAAAATTGTAGGCATAGGTGTCCGCAAATAATTGTATTAAACTCTTGATCTTGGTTGTAATTATAATATATTTTACACCCCCGAAAGTAGTTAATCACTTCGTTTGGTGGTCGAATATTACCGAAACTATCGTAATACCATACCTTTTTACCACGCTTTTTGTAGCAAACCCAATGGGTACCTGGCCCTCTTTGGCTATCTAAGTTAATAATTCCAGATTCATTTTTCCGTGGCAATTTAGACATGCTATTTCTCATAAAAATATCCCTAAAGTACGGTACGTTTTAGGAGTATTTCTTTAAATCAGTATCCGTTAACGGTCTTTCGGGTAATCTATTCAGTTTTTTGGAAACGGTTTTAAGTATAATGCACCACCACCAGATTTGTTTGGTTTTAGATATAGTACACCGCCTTTCTTATTCATGGAGCCTATAGCGACCGATTCCATCATGCGATTATGGCGCGATGTCTCTTCCTGCAATTTTTA
This sequence comes from Vesta saturnalis, assembly GCA_036346205.1. Lineage (NCBI taxonomy): Eukaryota > Metazoa > Arthropoda > Insecta > Coleoptera > Lampyridae > Vesta > Vesta saturnalis. The sequence goes on from JARFJB010001224.1 coordinate 213,756, forward strand.
GCATTTTAGCATCATTGACTGCTTTAGCAATTCCTGATGCACCGCCAGCTAAAGCACCGATTGCTGATAATCCTGCGAATAACGGAATAAGAAATGGTAAAACCCTCCTTGTTTAGGTAGGGAATTACTCTAGGAACTTTAATGTTTCTCTTTCCTCCTAAATTTTTACCACACGTTTTGCCGTTGAAAGCGCTGACTTTATTGTGTCTGTGAAATTTCCGTTAGGTTTAATTTTTTTAGCTATTGTCTTTCGTAAATGCAATAAATTTCCACCATTGCATTTCTTCTTCTTCTTCATATTAGATCGACGTTTACACCCCATTCCCAATTTTCTCTTTGCTTTCATGATGGTACTGACTGCTTAAGCTGCAGTTCGTTCACCTAGCGTTGCGTCTAATGATTTAAAGCGCTCCCAAGCTTTTTTTTTGCAAAATTTTATCTGCTTTATGTCTACTTTCTAAATCTCGGTAATCTCTCTGTAACTGATATCATGAAGTTTGCACTGAGCATCTAATTGATTAATATCGAGGTCACCGCGTGCGAGTCGTTTTTCTAACTTTGTACCAGGACCGCAATACTGGTAACCAGGTAAATATAATTCAAACGGAAGTTTATTGATTAGACCATTCACCAAACCACCACCACCTACACTCTTTCGCTTCTTAACTAGCATTGTTTACATGGATGGATAGAAGGGGGTATTTATACCTAAATTGAGAAAAACAAATCATAGATATTTCTTTATTCAGTAAATGCTATACATTAGATAAGCAGGACGATAATACAAAATTTCCATTAAACATACAGTGTTATGTGAATTAATATTATACTTAGCATTTATAACATTATCAATATCTTTATAAATGTCATCATCATCACCACCACCGAATTCTTTCTCACGAAAACGACGGTAGTCAACAACTTGTGTATGAACTTTTCATAAAACACACCAGATTGTAAGATTCAAGAAATTCCAATCTATAGCTTACTATATCCTTTAAATTGAATAGTTCTTCTATACTATGTGAGTTGAATGTGCAAGAACAGCACTTATAGTTTTCTATCATAACAGTTTTCAAAATTCTGTCATATCCTTTAATTAATTCCCAATTGTAATAAATACCAAGATTACTAGATAGAGATTCATAATGTTGATCATAGATTATATCTTCTTCTTCGTTTACATTTGACCAATCAATTTCATTTTCAATTTCTTGGCATCGGAAAAATTGTAATTCTACATACGAATGCCATCTTAGAAGCTCATTCCATTCTTTCATATCCAACACCACATTATTGCTTTGATCACAATTACCACACCCAATACGCACCACTGGTGCAAGGTTGAGGTGTGTACTGTATCCAATTTCCAGGTGTTTTGCATGATGAGTATCGTTCGATAGTTTATAATAAGTACAATCGATTAAGTATTCCTTAGCTGCTTGTTTATACACTTCATCCTTATATTGAAATGATGATGTCCAGTCAGTCTTAGCAGAAAAATAACCTTCATCATGTTTCTCTTCATTTTTACTACTACCATCACTATTTTGACAGTACCAACAACAAAATGTTAAATTATTATTCAGATTGTTACTTCAATGATGTGGGGTATCCATATATAACGGTGAACTTCTGAGTTTCGATCGTTCCAGAAATGATTTTATTGCTACTTGCATGAGTTTACTTGCTCACAATTTCACTATGACTAAACAGTGTTTAAGAAAATAATTCTAGTATTTCAATTTTACATATGGTAGGGGTGCTACTATTAAAAAGAAAATGTTATGTTTGTTGTTTTACCAGCTGCACCCAAACTACTTATAAACACATCCTTCGTGTTTAGGAGTGTTTTAAATTCTTCAATTCGTGTTTCTTCTTTTTTGAAATACACATAAAAGCGTTCCGGCAATACACATTTAAAATCACCCGTTTCTATCACTATACGTTCACAATACTTAGTATTAATTATATCCATATTCGTTACTTTATACTTTCTCGATATATCGAGCTCGCACGCATTTTTAAAGGGTTTGCAATAGGTGCTTTGGTTTAACCCTGTTAATTCCATATTTAACAATTACGTGTTGCAGACTGATCTCAACATACAGCTCGCTGCAATTTATATAAGAAATATGCGTCCTTGACTACATATTACAACATGCTTAAACTTGTTAAATACCTACTTTTGACCTTGACTAGAAATAAAATATGATGATGATGATCAGCCCAAAATTTATATTTCCGCTAAAAAGTTTGACCTTGAAAATTATATTCTTAGATTTATGATTACCTTGCAATTTCTATTTTTAGCTTTTCACCTTGACCTTTTATATTTCTAAGAAATATGACACCACCGTAGGTCAATAACCTTTGACCTTGAAAACTATTTTAGATTTATGATTACCTTGCAACTTCTATTTTAGCTTTTCACCTTGACCTTTTATATTTCTAAGAAATATGACACCACCGTAAGTCAATAACCTTTGACCTTCAAAACTATTTTTGATTTATGATTACCTTGCAACTTCTATTTTTAGCTTTGACCTTGACCAACTACATTTTAAATCTCCCGCTTAAAGTTTGACCTTGAAAGCGCTCCAAAAGCTTCCGATTTCACCACCAGAGGGCGAGTGACTCCAAAAATTTAAATCCCCCGCCAAAAACATGCTTGAGACGTGGAGCGCGTTCTGGCATAACGAGAAAACTCACTTGACCTTGAAATAAATCCCCATAAGATTTACATGGGTGACCTTGAACTGGTCCAGGATCGGCCTACTATTACTACTACTATTAACTCAGATCGCTACATTACCATGTTGTGTGATTATTTCTTGCCAGAAGTCACAAGACGAAACATCGATCCCAACACAGTTTGGTTTCAACAAGATGGAGCGACTTGCCATGCATCAAGAGCAACCATGGCTTTTTTAAGACGCCTGACTTCTTTGCATAGGGATATGAATTGGCCTGCTTGGTCACCTAAAAGTTAAGGTTTACATAAGTAAACCACGTACTCTTGAAGTACTTTCTGAAAACATAACGCATGGAATTCAAAGGATTCCGTGTGCCATGCTTGGAAGATGTATGGACAATTTCGCCACCCGTCTACAAGAATGCGTCAACAAAAATGGATGCCATCTAACTGATGTAATTTTTCGCAGTTGATTTATTTTTATTTTGATGTCATTTTTCGCAGATGATTTTTTTTTATTTTTTGCAAATGGCAATATTTCAGTAATTTATGAAAAAAATAAATTTTAAAATGGGTTTGAAAATAAATGTGTGATAGTTATTTCAAAAACACCACACCTTCCTGCCAGATCCTATATAACATAGCAAAAAAAATATTTGTGTGGTTTCTGGGTGAAATTAATTTTTAGTTTTATTTAATTTTTTGTTTTATCTCGTAGTTTATCATAATTATACAAAACCTTTGACTTCTTATGGCACTTCCAGAAAATATGCGTAACTATAATGCCTGATTTTACAAATGCTGGTTAAAATCCCTTTTAATTTATCGGTAACTGAATACTTAGTTAAGAAAAGAGGTTGATTGAAGGTACCTAAAAATGGTGGAACTAAGGATAGGTGCGGTCCGGGTAGGAGGGCGTTGGGATTCTAAGGAGGGTGTTAGGGTGACCCATTTTCGTTGGTTTACCAGGGTAAGTCGGTTATCTGAAGAAATATAAGTTTGCGGTTTCGCGTCACTTTGCTACTTTTTTGTAAAACAAATGATGGTGCAAATAGATTTTACCTAGCTTTATTTTTTTTCTGAGTTACTAGGGGATTGCGAAAAATTCCACATTTGGGACCCCCATTGTAACTCGCTTATTTATTAATTTTTTGAAAAAGTTAAATCTGTTGCTTGTAGATGTTTTTACGTAGAAGTCAATTGCATAGTTAGTTTTTTTCTAATGAGTGTGGTTTTTGAGTTATAACACAAACTTCTGTTTTTTTTTAATGGAACATCCTATGTATTTTAATTAAAATTAAATTGTTTTTTCATATTGCAATGTACCCAGACCAGTCTAGCGGCTGCACAACTCGAATGCAAGAACAAAGTTAATGCATGAACTTATTTAAGCCAAATGATCGTCATGAAAAACCTAGTAGGACCACTTACGTTATGTAAAAGGGTTGTTACGGGATATATATGTGTTGCGGTATCTAATGAACGATCAAATAAGGTAACACAATAAAACACCGTATATAAATTTATGAGCAAGTGCAATATAGTTCTGCTTTCCTTAATGCGAATTCAGGAAAAGAACTGCAAAGAAAAACCTCATCGCCTTTTACAACCCGACTTGCAATTTCCTCGATACCATCTTCACTCTAACTTTCGATATAAAGGAGGCGTATGTGCCTACATCAAGGACAGAATTGCTTGCAAGAGGGTTTCTTCCTTAGAAAATAAAAATTTTGACGTGATTTGGTTTAAACATTCTGGTCCTAACTTTGTGAAATTCTACTGTTGCATTTATAGGTCTCCTAATGACAGCAACTTTCAAGACTTCTTCGATTACCTTAGTACGAAAGTTGACTATCTCCTGTCTCAGTTTCCATCTTGCGATATCTCATTTGTAGGCGATTTCAATGTTCATAACTCTAATTGGCTTCAATTTTCATCTACTACAAATCCCGCTGGTCATAGTGCAGAAACATTTGCTATTTCATGTGATCTCACACAAATGATTTCTGAACCCACAAGAATCCCTGATAACCCTAACCATACTCCACATCTTCTAGATCTCTTTCTTACATCAAACCCTCTTGTTTATAAAACTTCCGTTCTTTCGCCTTTAGGTCTTTCCGACCATTGTCTAATAAAAATCATTTCTACTGTACCTAATTCCACTGTTGTTCGCAAAACCGATAGAACCTTGTGGTGTTTTAAGTCAGCTCGATGGAGTGATTTACGGGATTTCTTTGCAACCTTTCCATGGCGTGAATATTGTTTTAAGTCGTCCTCTTCTTCGGACATCGCTCTTTCAGTATCTGAAGTCATTCTCATGGGAATGGAGTTATACATTCCGAAAAAACAGTACCGTGTAGGTCATTCACGTTCCCAACCCTGGTTCAACAAGGCTTGTTCTGATGCAATATCTTTAAAAATAAATGTTACATTAAATGGAAATCTAATAAATCGGTTGACAGTCATGTAGAGTACGTTGGTACTAGAAATATCTGCAAAAGTGTCATCACTAAAACTAAAAAGTTGTTCGAACAACGAAAATGCAATGAACTAGCTACATCTCCTTTAGGCAGTCGTAAATTTTGGTCTTTAGCAAAAGCCATTAGTAAAACTTTCGAACATCTTCATTTCCCTGACATCAATTGACGGATCGGTAGTTGCTGATTCTGTAGACAAAGCCAACGTTTTTGTGGATTTGTTTGCATCAAACTCGTGTCTCAATGATTCTGGAAAAGATGTGCCCTAGTCAACTCTTCTTCATACGTTATGAAACCAATTCATTTTCGGTACAAGCTCTTGGAATCGATCATCAGTAGGCTTGATCTCAATAAGCTGACTGGCCCAGACGGTATCCCAGCTATTGTCTTAAAGAAATGTTCCCCCGAACTAGTACCAGTCCTATCTAAGCTCTATACGATCTCTATATCTTCTGGGAATTCCTTCAACATGGAAGTTAGCAAATGTTCAACCTATTCCCAAAAAGGTGATAAGACCGATCCCTCAAATTACAGACCAATTGCCATCACTTCCATTTTGTCTAAAATCATGGAAAAAGCCATCAATCAGCAACTGCTCACGTTTCTTGAAACTAACAAACTCCTTAGTGACCATCAATATGGGTTTAGGCAAAGTCGTTCAACAGGCGATCTTCTTTCATATGTGACCCAAGTTTGGAACAATACAGTAGAGCAGTCCGGTGAAACAGTTGTAGTCGCTTTAGATATCTCAAAGGCATTTGACCAAGTTTGGCATAAGTGTTTACTTGCCAAACTCACCTCGTTTGGGTTAAATGATGCGCTCATCAACTGGGTTTCTAGTTTCCTTGATGAAAGACGAATACGTGTCGTAGTTGATGGCTTTTTTCAAAAGAAGTTAGCATTAACGCGGGCGTACCACAGGGATCCGTTATAGCGCCTACACTTTTCTGCTGTACATAAACGACCTTATTTCTTCAACAACTAACCCCATCCATTGCTTTGCTGACGATAGCACTCTTCACTGTAGTTCATCTCAGTCTACTCATAGTGATAATCCACCTTCTATGTCAAATCAAGAAATTAAAGCTGAAATGGCAAATTCAATCAACAAAGACATTCAACGTATTCTCGAATGGGGAAGCAATAATCTAGTTAAATTTAATGCTAACAAAACTCAGTGTTGCCTTATATCCGCCAAAAAAGATCGATCATTTCCTGTTGTAAGTATGAATGGCTCAGTTCTTAAGTTTTCAGACTCTATTACTCTGTTGGGTATGACTGTATCTTCAAATCTCTCATGGTTGACCATCTTCTGTCAGCTACCAAAACAGCTGCTCGTAAAATAGGCTTTTGTACAGATCTAAGCAGTACTTTACCTCTCACAACTCCTTTTGCTGTATAAGGCCCAAATTCGGCCTCATCTGAAATATAATTCTCACCTTTGGGTTAGTGCTCCCCAATACGCTCTCGATATCGTTGATCGTATTCAAAAGAGAGCGATTAGGCTTATAAATGACCCGTCTTTAACTTCTCACATACAGTCCCTTGAGCATAGAAGGATGGTTTCAGTTCTTTCTTTGTATTATCGTTATTACAACGGCTATTGTGCTGGTGAATTACATTCTTTGATACCATCTCCGGCTATCTTTGCGAGAAACACTCGGTTCGCTCAATCACATCATCAGTATGCAGTACAAATCTCCACTTGTCGTACCAAACGGGCGCAATCCACATTTTTCTACACGGCTTCTAAACTCTGGAATGATCTCCCTAGTTCCTGTTTTCCTCTCACTTATGATATGAGAAAATTTAAGGTTGCTGTTCATAGGCATCTATTGGCAATTCATTATCCCTCTATCCATCCTCCTAAGTGTTCCTGAGTGCTTTAGCACGATAGGCCTTATTTAGCCTGTTCAGGTCCACAATCATAAAAAAAACAAAAAAAAAACAACAAGAATAACAACATAAATAAAGTATCACCATTAATTATAAATAATTAGATTCTACTGTTATTACAAGATTAAATTGCTATCACCCTACTCTAACCTTCATTAATAAATATGGTAATAATTTAATACAAGTCTGTATTTCAGAAATGGTGATCAGGTGATCACCAGGTTATACAGTTAGTTAACTGTAGTATAAATAACATCATGTTAAGGGTCTCCATTTACAATTTACCGAAAGGTAACATATTTCATATCAGCCACGCACACAGTATTCCAACAAGAACATGCTTCAGTATTGCCACGGTTATCTCCCATAGGTTAGCATTATGTCAGTTTTACCCGAGAGCCGATTTTACGCTTCCACTACATTTACAAGGGAACATCCATCTTAAAATATGCTACATTATAGGTGGGAAATGTCAAAATAAGATATATTAAAAATGAAATCAAGAGACCTCTCTACATTAAATAGGAAGATTGTAATATTAATTTTCAAATTATCATTGATATTAATTTATATTAGACGTAACAATCACTCTTACCATGGTATTGTAATGTTCGTTGATGGTGAAATAATTGAATAAAATTCAAATAAATCGAAATGTCCGCTTTGATATTTCCAAACTCAACACGGTGCAAGCAAAAATGACCTGTATGTCAGGCTACAAAACGTGCGATAGGTTTGTAAGTAACCCAAATGTGGCGTTCCCGACTCCGACCGAAGCTGCAGTATAATAATAATTCGACCTGATCGCTGAAGCCTGGAAGCGAGAGGAGAGGAACGAATGAATGCGATGGTGAGTGACACGGTGGAGTGAGTGCTGATTTCGATCAAAAAACCATTCGAATGATTTTTGCATAACCATTCGAAATATCACGAGATATCTGTACAATCGAATGATTGATTATTTTTCATTCGAGAGGTCCCATCACTTCTATTTTTATAAATGGTTCACTTTCAATGTGAAACTGCTAGAGCAGTGGTGGTGTATTGGCAGGAGTCGTCTTCCTTGCTTTTGGCGCGGGTTCGATTCCCAGATCGTGCACTTTTGTTTTCTCTTAGGTTACAGTAGTTTTGTTCTTTTATCTGAAATAGATGACGGCACACATTGGCACCATCCTCATCCTTCATCCTATGTTCCTTTGTTTACGGTCTTCTCACCGCCATTACCTCCTCATAACCTAACATAATGCTCGTTCCTTGTTTTCACACACTGCGCAAGTAGCTACAGATAATTGTACAGAGTCATTCAAAGAGATTCTGTACAGGGTGTTACATTGAAAAAGTTTATTAATTCCTACAATGCCTTACGTCACCTCGTTTTACGGTATATCTCAATAAACAGAACAAACAGACACACGTTGTATAATCACATCGGTTTTATATAATACATGGCAACCTTGCCCTTGTTCGAAAATGATACTGACAGTTGACATTTAACACTGTTTCTTATTTATCAGTATAGTTTATACGATTTATCCATTTACAAATAATTGGGTTTTTTCGTAGAATTTTATATGCCCAAAAAAGATCCTTGTAAACAGTTTGCTTGTAAAATTCAAGATTGTCTTACAGGTATACCTTTTTTTTTTAACATAACCTATTATTTATACTTATGTAATATCTTTACAATTTTAGCAAATAATTATCGTGAATCAGCTTGTGCAGCAGCTTTTGAAGAAATGCGACAATGCTGTATTAAATGGGGACCTCAAAGTTTTGTTTGTGATGGTGTTAAAACTGAAACACCATATTCGATTAGCTCGAAAAAATGAATCGGCCAAGGAAAAATTCTTGGCTTTATCGTAATCCAAGAGTATTTCTCGGTATTGCAACAGCATCATCTTTATTACTTTTGTTTTCACGTCCAATCTATGATACATTTTCAAACACTAATCCTGCTAGTTTGGAAGATTTAAAAAAAGCAAAAAGCCGTATAAATACATAAATGGATTCAGTTAATAAAGCTAAACAACGATTTAGACAGTATCCGTTAATACTAAGTAAATGCAAGAATGAAGCTAGTAATTATGCAAAGTGTGTATTAAGCAAAGATTCTGTCAACATAAATGACTGTTCAAAAGAATTTAGTTTATTCAAGACCTGTTTGCAAAAAACCGCCTCTAGTTTACGTACTAAGCTTTAAAATGTTATCAATTTGGCATAAATTTAAATTACTCCATTATAAATATCATCTGCTCTTAGCATTAATTATACATGTTGTCCTTATTCAATATGGAATGTATCATGATGAGAAATATTCAGTGCCATATACCGATATTGATTATAAAGTGTTCACTGATGCCGCCAGGTATGTTCTAAATGGTGGCTCACCATACAATCGTCATACTTATCGTTACACACCTATCATTGCATTTTTGTTAACACCAAATATATTTATTCATTATTCTTTTGGAAAATTGTTATTCTCACTTATAGATGTAATAGTTGCTGTGTTAATACGTTTAATTGTAAAACACTCTTTAAGTGAGTTTGAGAGATACAAACAGAGTTACATAAATAAATTACAAATAACACAATTTGAAGATAAGCCAAATAAACGACGCCGCAAAAAACATAAAAACGATAAGAGTGAAATTGAAATTTTTGCTGATTTGGCAATGATGTTATGGCTTTATAATCCCATGACTATAGCAATTGCAACGAGGGGAAATTGTGATTCTATTGCTGGTTTATTTGTCCTAAGTGCATTATATTCGTTACAAATTGCAAAAAGCTCATTTTTGACAGGTATCTTACATGGTATTGCAATACACATTCGTCTTTACCCAATCGCATATAGTTTAGCCATCTTCATGTATTTGAGTAAGTTTTCATTTTACTCACATAATTATCGGCAATCAAATAAAAATGAATTTATTAAAGAAAAAAAATCTAAAAAGTTACTCAATTATGAGAACGCTGTTGTGTCTAAGTGGAATAAAAAAGTGAAAAGGACAATTTTTAAAATTGAGTACGTTTATTACTTAATTCCAAATTGGGAACAATTTAAGCTTGTGAGTGGTACTGTTTTATCATTAGGTGCTCTTACTGGTACGTTTTATTTATTGTATGGATATGAATTTTTACACGAAACATATATTTATCACTTGATCCGAAAGGATACTCGCCATAACTTTTCGGTATATTTTTATTTACAGTATTTAACAGCTGGTATTAAAAATATTGGTTTTTGGCAAAAACTGTTAATGGTTCTTCCACAGTTCATTTTATTATTGGTATTTTCTGTGCGTTATGGTTTAAATAAACTTTCATTGAATTTTGCATTTCTTATTTTAACAATTGTAATGGTTACATACAATACTGTTTTAACTTCGCAATATTTTGTTTGGATTTTAGTTATGTTACCATTATGCATGTGGCAGATAAGAATGTCGAAGAAGGCTGTTTTTTTTTTAATTACAATTTGGTTTATTGCTCAAGTGGCTTGGTTATTACCAGCTTATTTTCTTGAATTTCAAGGGCATAATACGTTTATGTTTATATGGGTACAAAGTATTTCCTTTTTTTGTGCCAATATGGCAATTTTGGGACGTATTATTAAATGTTATATGATTGGAAAAATTGAATATAAAATTGAGTGAATTTAAATTTAATGCTAATGTATGTAGTTATTGTAGTTTTAGATTTGTTTTTGTAAATTTATATTACATAATAAATTATTGTAACATTGTTTTTCAAGTGTTTACTATTTTTATGTTCGATACATGTATGAATAGACTTTTTGTGGTAAAAATTAACCCTCTACCCAGAAAGGCTGCCCTGAGGCAACTATCGTTCTAAGTCTCGTAATTCTATAGTTGTAAAATTTATTTCGCTTAAAATGCTTTGTCTTCCATAGATCCATAACCTTCAGTTGTACGTAAACAAGTTGTAGTACGCAGTATTCAACATGTTTTAAACTTCAAAAACGTTATTTTGGATTGTTCGATATTGATGAGAATTTTCAGGTAAGTGGATACATACATATTTTTTAATCTTTTCCTAAAGTTTAGTGTGAAATAATTATGTTAGGTACAGTAAATATCATTTTGTAATGGCACGCTGCCTTGCGGGTTTAGATAAAAATTTTATAGTACCATACGATATTTGTTAGCAAATATAGATTGACCAAAAATCATTATTTTTTTTACCTTCCAACCTACATACATGTATGTAGGTATAGAAGGTTACACAATCGACTTATTAGTTCTTTTTACCAAGATCAGCCATCGTGTCTGGATGTCTGTGTGTGTGTGTGTGTGTGTGTATATGGATGTATGTTAGTATCCATGATAACTCCAGAACGAAGACATATACGCACTTAAAATTTTGTATTTAACACATTGGCTACCGGATGAGTCGAATTCGACTCACATCTAAAATTTCCCATTGGCCCGTGTGAGTCGAAATCGACTCCCGACAAGCTGGTACTTGCCGGCCATGACGTCACTGAGTCGCTTTGTTTTGATGTATCATTTACGCTTTAGTACTCACAACAGTTGCATCATACAAAATTGACATTGTGTTTTTTTTTGTAATTTCATTATTTTGAAGCATTTGAACGTTACGGTAAGTCATTTTCACTTATTTTTCACCTGTTTTCCACCAAAAATCACTGCGAGTCGAATTCGCCTCTCGCTAGTCTCTTATCATTCTTATGTGAATTGGGCTAACCTTAATCATTATATTCATTTTTATTTCGTATCTTTTTAAGATGAATGCGCCTCGAAAATCTAAAACCTTGTCCCTAGCCGAAATACAAAAAATTTTGGAAGATAGTGATGAAGATGGGAATGATTTCTCTCCTGATGTCAGTGACCAAGAATATGAACCTCATCAATCTGATTGTTCTGAAGGCGACATTGGCAGTCATGATGACGATGATAATGTGCTCTCTCCTGCGCCATCTCCTAGTTTAGGACAATGGATGACGTGACTGGTAAAAATAGGAAAACATTTATATTTACTGGTCACAGTGACCTGAAAAATATCCCTGCAGGGACAGGGACCAGAGAAATAGATATTTTCAATCTTTTTGTCGACAAGGAGGTCATTCATCTGATAACTGAATTTACCAACAAAGCAGCTAAAAAATCTTATTCTGAACAGAAGAAAAAGTCGAAATGGGTTAATGTGACTGTGACAGAAATAAAAAACTTCTTGGCGTTGATGATATATTTTGGACTAGTACCATATCTGTCAATTAAAAAGTACTGGTCGAAAGATAAAAAGTACCTAAACCTTTTCGTGCGTAAGGTGATGGCTAGGAATAGGTTCGAAGAAATTTTGAGATTCATTCATTTTTCTGATGAAGCCAGCAGGCCAGATGACAGACTAAGGAAAATCCATGACCTAGTTACCCTTCTGAATGACAAATTTCAAAATTACTGCACTCTCGACGAAGATATAATTATTGACTAGACTATGATTCCCTTTAGTTTAGTTTCGCCAATATTTACCCGGTAAATCCCACAAATATGGCGTAAAGGAGTATAAGGTGTGCGGTACAGACGGGTACACTTACAAAGTAAAGGTATACGCAGGGAAAGAAGCAGGCGATGGTGCAAATAACATGAGGCATAGCAACAAAGTGGTATTGGGATTGTTGGAGAATTATCTAATGAAGGGCGAACCCTTGTTTTTGATAATTGTTATACAAATTTTGAAATAGCCACGATTCTTTTGGAGGCCAATACACATATTGTCGGTACCTTGAGAAAAGCAGTAAAAAATATCCCCAAATCTGTACTTACACCCAAACTAGAGAAGGGAGAAGTGATTGGACTTGAAAATGATGATGGAATTGTCGTAGGCACCTGGAGAGATAAAAGAGACGTACGTTTTATAACTACCAAGCATTCATTGGAAATGGAGTCTACTGGGAAAAAAGACAGAAAAGGCCTGCTACGATTATATATTACAACAAACGTAAGCAAGGTGTAGATCTCTCCGATCAGATGACATCTTACTTTACTCCTCTACGAAAGACCATACGTTGGTTCCATAAAGTTTGCTTCTCGTTACTACTAGGAACAGCAGTGGTCAATTCATGGCTTATTTTAAAAAAATTGACATCTTCAAAGACACAAATTTCTGCTTTCCGCGAAGCACTTATTGATCAACTCATAGAGAGTTCAGCACCATGTCCAGGCAAAGAAAGGCATAGTCTTCAAAAAACTGATCAGAAGGATAAAAAAAATCATTCGGTGAGGCAACAATGCGTTCCATGTTATGCAAATCTCGTAAAACGTGTCGGCAGAAAAGAAGCTTTGAAAAAATGTCGAATGATAGTAACAAGATGCATGACTTGTCCAGAGCAACCTTACATGTGCCTAACATGCTTTGACAGTCATGGAGATACTGTTTAGAATAATTTAATTTTATATTTTTTATGTTTTTATACTTTGATAATCATGGATATACTGTTCACAATTACTTAATTTTATATTTCTTATGTTCTAATTTACCTATGTTGACGGCAGAAATTTCAATTAAAACTTTTAGAAAAACCTGTAATAACTCCGGAACGGTAGTAGTCATGGTCAGCCCAAATAGAGTAATTGAAAGGTCTGACTCTCAGCATTACATTCTAGTGAAATAAAGTTCACACTCGTGGCCCACTCGTTTTTATAAATGATAAACGCAGTACAAGTGCGTGAGGTGCTATCGACTCTCACTATATCTTTGCATCTCTGTAGGTTGTGAGTTGAATTCGACTTACGCTGTAGCTTTGCATCTCTGTAAGTCGAAATCGACTCACGAATATGAGATAACAACATCACGTCAAAATATCATGGGCCACAGTGAAGAAAAAAAAGCTCTTATGGCGGTAGCCAACGTGTTAAGCTTTTTTTTCATTTGGCTTAGAGCTGATTAGATTTTGGGATAAATCCAGCGGCGGAGAGGGGGGTTTATTAGGGACAGTTTTTCGTTTTTATCAAATATTTCTAAAACAGCTGCATATTTCAAAGATATAAAAATACCTAGATATAGACCTTAAACATATCGATTAATTATGTTCTATGCAATTTTTGATATGACCCGTAATTTAGCGGCAAAAAAATTCCTAAGGTAGAATTTAAGTGTTAGCTCAATTTTTTTCATTATCTGTATAACGATTAATTTTATAAGAAAAAGTGTAGACATATTTTTTAAAGAAAATTTAGTTTTACATAACTTTTTTCTATAAAGTTTTTTAATATAACGCAAGGTAGTCTAAAAAATGAATTAAATAAGAATGAAAATGGTTATACTGCATTATTGATATCTGATTGAATTTTTTTTTAAGTTAACATGTATACAGAGTTAGTATAAAGTATGGAACCCCCTGAGTATCTCCTCAACGGTTTATTATTTTTAAATAAAATTGATTGTAACACCTCTCGATTTTTTTCTGTGGGGTTATTTGAAAAGTAAAGCATACACAAGTAGACCCACAAATTTAAATGAGTTAGAGTTACACACTTATTGGTACAAATGCCGAACGAATTTTTGGAAAATTCTTGGCAAGAATTTGAAGACCGTTTAGGATATTGTCAGATAGCAGAAAGCCGTAATTTTGAACATTTAGTATAATTTTTGTAATTCATGTTATTTTTTGTTAAAATTAATAAATTGTTAAGTTGCCGAGTTTTGAAGATTTGTTTTCATTAGTAATAACCCAAGAACATCGATAATCGAAATAATTTTAGAACACTTCTCGAAAGCATGTTGTTAGTAATTTTGTTTATCTGATCTACTTCCGTTAGGTTGCAGTAGTTTTGATTATCTAAACTATATAAACAAAAGCTACTGATACTCGAACAGCACATGCGTTATTCGTGGAGCCTATTCCAATCTTTAACTGCTAATGTTTTAAAAATTTAAACATATTTTTTTGTTTTTACAATGTTGCCTGTTTTCGTTATGAACGTATAAAAAAAGAGGTTACATAGTTGTCCTAAAAAAATTATAATTCACGTTCACGTCTAGATGTATATTAACCAGTGTCAGACATGATGTTTTAAACGTCTGTTTGACATAGATTATTGTTTTGCGTTAACAATGTTGCCTATTTTTGCTTCTTATAAAAGACGTTGGTTAGTTAGCCTAAAAAAATGTTATTAAAATTATGTATTTCATTTCTTTTAATTTCCGTTTTGTAGGTTGGAAGGCGTGGTGGTGTTCTACACTAGATATTTTCAGATACACAACTTTCTTTCTCCTAAATTTTTTTTTGTATTACTACGTAGTTTCGAACACACTACTTCCCTTTCAGTTTATTTAGCGCATCTTCTATAGTCTTAATTTTGAGACACCTTGTATATATGGTATTATCGCTGTATATTTAGGTTCTTCTTTTTCAGTTACACTGTTTAGGTTAGGTGTTAGGTCGGGGTAGCCATTTAGTGTTCTAGCGATATTTTCTTTGTCTTTGTTCAGATCCTCTTGTTTTGAGCATATTGTTTTTGCTCTATCATACAAGCATTTTCCCACGCCTAACTTCACGTTTTTGTGGTGATTGGAGTTGTAGTGTAGATACCTCCCCATGTGGGTAGGTTTCCTGTACACACTTGTCGTGAGAGTGTTGTCATTCCTGTGTACAAGTACACCCAGGAATGGCAGTTTTTGTTCCGACTGCAGTTCCATTGTGAATTTTATGGAGGGTGAGCGGCTATTTAGATAATCTAGGAATTCATCTAGCTTATGCTTGCCGTGTTGCCAAACTACGAAAGTATCGTCCACGCATCTGAGCCACACCCTTGGTTTCTCTGTGAATTCGGATACCGCTTGCTCTTTATTGTGTTTACCGAGAGTTTCGTGCGTTCGTCTGACGTTTCATGCTTTTCCAGCTTGTGCCTTATGATATTTGTGAATAGGCTCACAATGTCGAAGCTTACCAGTATTTCTTCGTGGTTTGGTTGGAAGTTTCTGATGGTTTTCAGGAATTGCTGCGTATTCTTGACCATAGACTCGGTTTTTCCCGATAAGGGTGAGATGATACCTAGCAGATAGTGTGCTAATGGGTGACAAGGTGAATTTCTCGAGCTCACAATTGGTCTCAGAGGAATTCCTTGCTTATGAATATTTGGTAGGCCGTACAGATGCGGAGGTTTGCTGTAGTGTGGGGTAAGTCTAGTTCTCTGGTAATCGGAGAACTCCCCTCATGATTTGCCGGCGTCAGGTATATCCGTCTTTCAATTGATGGTGTGGGGTCTTTTGGTATTTTTTTGTACTCGCCCCCGTCAAGTAGTTCTTGGATCTTACTGTTGTAAGTGTCCATATCGATTACCACAGTCGCGTTTCCTTTGTCTGCCGGGAGAATTTTGCTCGTTGGGTCATTCTTAAAGGAAATGACCGCTCTCCTTTCTAGGTTAGGGAGGTTAGATTTAGTTCGCCTAGATGAATCTAGGTCTGATCTATCCTTACTTCTGTATTCTTCGGCTTCTTCAGATCTAATTTCATAGCTGTTTCTTCGACTGGGGTTATTAAATCTACTTTCGGAATATACCTCGGTGTTATCGCATAGTTCAAGCCTTTGTCCAGAACCTGAATTTCGTTTTCGTTCAACTGTCGTTTAGAGATGTTTATGACAGTGTTTTTTCGACTGATGTTGGTTGGTTCTTTCTTCTACTTCATTAGCTTCTCGAATTTCTTCTGCTGAATTTCCTTGCACATTGCCTTGGTCTTCGAATATTTACTTCTGGTAGTCGTATTTATCCTATCAAAGTCTTGTTGGTTCACTCGATTTCAAATGGTTTCTCTGATCTCGTTGTTTATTAATATTAAATGTAAATGAAAATCGCATACTCGCGAACTTGAGGTTTTATGCAACAAGCAATATATCTGTGCTTATTTCTGTAGCAGATTTCCCTGGAGTTAGCAAAGCAACTGCTTTCGTGATGGTACGACAAGTGGGTGAAGCAATTGCTAGTGTGAGTGAAGCTTTTATTTCATTTCCCACAACAGAAGCCGAACTTCAAGAGGCAAAGAAGGAATTTTATCGGGTTTCCAAACGTTATCAGTGCTATAGATTGCACTCATGTTGAAATACAATCTCCAGGAAGATACCAAACTGAACCGTTCGGAAATAGGAAAGGCATCTTTTCATGGAATGTTTAAGCATGATCAAACTATCTTTAATAACGGTAGATTAAAAGCCAGATTTGAGGCAAATGAATTTGGCAATTCAGGTGATAGTGGAAATGCCTTGACAAATTACCTAATATAACACCATTAGCAAATCCAAATACTCCTGAGGTAAATTTATTTAACTAAATTTGAATAAATAAAAGAAATCTAATTATTTATTTTCTTTTGAAGTGTTCAGCTTTTAAAACTTCTGTTTCAAGGGCATGTTTTTCTGCCAACCTTGTCTCCCTTTGCTGTGCCTCCTGCTGAAGAAGACTAATCTGAAATTCTATCAATGTTATTTTCTTTTGGGCCAGTTGCTCATAGACTGAAGCGTCTGATACATTCTTAACCCTTTTTGCTCAGAGATGTTCAGTAACTGGTCTTTTTCTTCTGACAACTTTATCTGTAAATAAGTAAATAGGTACTGAATTATTAATTATGTTATAGTAATGGAATATATGTATTTCTATTGGAAGGCAAAGGAATTTCCTTCTGAAGTACCCCATGATTTTCTTCCTTGGCAGTATCTGAAAAAATAATGATGGGGCGGCTAATATATATAATAAAGTGCTGTTCACCTATCCGAGGTTTCAATGTCTTATGTGTTGGTTGTTTAAGTTGGCTAGGGTTCCAAGTTGTACAGTGGTCAACTGGCTACAACATAAACATTGAAATCTATTTTTTATTTTTTCGGAATTGTTACCTCAAGTAGCAATATTTGCACATCATCGATATGATGGTAACAGCTGCAATTGAGTCAGTGTTCGTATCTGAACTCACCAAACTATTGCTGCTGCTAAGGTCTGACGGTCCAGCGATAGGTATGGAAGTAAAACCAGAGTTACTGTCCAAGTCAAATTGGCCACCGAACCCTGTAGTTCCAACACCAATAATGGCCAGCACTGTTTCATCGACGCCTTCTAATTTTGCTGGCACTTCAGGTCCGCTGCCAGTTTTGTACAAATGTACCTTTATTTCGGCGTACTCCTTTTTGGTGGCCTTCTTCAGCGAGGAGTCCCATTTGTTTCTCAGCATTTTGACTGTTCGGCCAGTTAAACAAATGAGATTCAACTATTCCTCTATTGTCTGTCACCGTTTTTCTTTTGTGCCAATCGACACGTGGTCCGTTTTCTTACATTCTACGCAAACACATGTTAAAAACATGGATCTATTTCAAAACAGAGATACTTTCAACTTCTTTGTATCTATCCACTAGGGAAACAAGAGTAATGTACATAAATCTGAATTTGAACAACACATATACCTTATAAATAATTCAGATATATTATCCAACAAGCGACCACGAAGACAAAGAAGTTGAAAATGTGTATGAAGATATCGAAAAAGCCAAAAAACAAGAACCAGCTCATTACAACCTGCTGATTGGAGATTTCAATGCAAGGTTAGCAAAGAAACAAGATGAACAAGAGACAGCAATCGGAAATTTTGGAATTGGAAGAAGAAATTGACCGAGGCGAAATGTTGGTAAATCTTATGCTAAAGAATAAAATGTTCGCAATGAGTAGGGGAGGTGGGGATACTTTGGACAATTTTTATATTAATTAATTTATTATCTAGTTGTTAGTAATTGTTAGCTATGACTTGCGGTAAGGTAAAAATAATTCTACAATAATCCTAATAAGTATGGTTTTCTCAAAAACTCAATTAATATTACATTTTGCAATTGTCCAAACTCTCCCCTTCTGAAGGGAGTCATGGGACAAGCCATGGGGAGACTATGGACAAGGTTTATATTAATATCATGATGAATAAAACCATCAAAATTAAGAATCTATGATTTATTTTAGTATTTTTATACCAAAAAGGAAAACATACAATTGTAATGAACATGAAAACTCTTAAAACTATTTATTAGTGTAAACCAAACGGACTAATATCAAAGTTAAAATACAACATATCTTTAAATCTCTCTCTTGTTTCATTAATAGGGCGGGGAAGCTTAAATAAAACTTCTGCAAATGGTACAAAGGCTTCATCGTTCTCATTTAGATCACATTTGAGATCACATGCCGTTTTAAAAAATTTACTTTAGCTGCGTAATTTCGAATGCTAGCTTTTCCGTGTACCTTAACACTCGTGAACAGGTCTCAAAAAATCGAATTTTGCATTTTAGGCTCGTTTTGTAGGGTACTGATTTGGCCACAAAATGGCGTTGTTTTCATACAAATCGGACTTATGGTATGAGTTATTAACAATTTTGTGAAATGTGAATTTAAATGCCAGCCCCCTTTTCAGTTCATTGCAGTGCAGGGATGTTAGAGAGCAGACTTTTTATGCTATGCAAAGGAAATATTTGGGGGGAAATTTGGTATTTTGAAGATTACCAACCTGTGAGCTGTTCTAGTGTAGTTTGCCAACCTGTCAGCAATACTGATGACAGTTGAACTTCAGTTGTTTATATTTTGATGTGGTAACATAGTGACTTTTGAAGATAAAGTTTGTATGATTGTGTTTTTGTGAATTGTAGCAAGCAGGATGGGTAGAATAAAAAAGTTTGGTCATACACCTGCGTTTCGTGGCAATAAATATGTGAAAGTTAACCAAGAGACAGTTGATAACCAAAAGAGAAAACGTGGTATTCAAGATAACCTCAATGTTAGTGCTTCATACAAAAACCCATCTTATACACAACTAAAGTCTGAAAATGATGCAGCCAGCACAACAAATGGTTCTTCAGATAGTGATATTGATGTAAATTGTGCTCCATTTGCTAGTGAGTCAAATATTCTGATCTCTGTTTCATTGTTATGTAATTTGGGAAGAAATATACCTGCTGTAAAGGTTGCGGTGGGAAAATAGCATTGACCGAAGATTCAGGAAAAGCGAAGGGAATTGTTAGCAGTTTAATAATCAAGTGTTTGGGATGTGGTTTTACAGCTAATACAATAACATCCTACACAGCCAAAAACAGGCTGTATGAGAACAATATTCGCCTTGTATATGGGCTCAGATCTATTGGAAAGGGGCGAGAGGCAGGTGCAATGCTTTGTGCGATGTTGAATATTTCCCCACCGCCAAAAACGTTTGTGGTTTATAACAAATATGTTGGCACTGCTGTAGCCGAGGTGAGTGAGTTAACAATGGTAGAGGCTGCAAAAGAAGCATCAAGTGTAAATGTTGGGAAAACTGATTCAAAGCAGATTGCTGCTGCTTTTGATGGCAGTTGTCAGAAACGTGGGCACACGTCACTCAATGCCATTGTATCGACTGCTTCATTTGATACTGGTAAGGTTTTGGATATTGAGTAAGTTCTGTTACACCTGCAGTACAAATCCATTTTCTCAACATGAGTGTGAAAAAAGCTATGAGGGACCAAATGGAGGCATGGAAGTCACTGGTGTTGCTAATATTTTCAAGAGATCTCAACCTACAAGGGGAGTCTCTTACACAGAATACCTAGGTGATGGAGATAATAAGGCTTACCAGAAAGTAGTAGCAGAGACACCATATGGGGCAGATGTAAACATCACTAAACTCGAATGTATGAGGAAAAAAAGTTAGGGGGCAAAGGAGGCCTAACAAAGGCTGCAATTAGCAACATTCGGAATTACTATGGCATGGCCATAAGAAACAATTGGCATAATGAAGAAGAAATAAAAAGAGCAATCTGGGCTATTTTCTTTCATAAACTTTCCACCGATAAGCAACCGCAATATTTCCTTTGTCCAACAGGACCAAACAGTTGGTGTAAATACAATAATCCTGCGACAACAAAATATAAGCACACACGCTCTATTTCAGAGAATATCTTGCTTGCAATCAAACCCATTTTCAAGGACCTGTCCCAAAAAGAGCTCTTGAAAAAATGCCTGCATGGGAAGACTCAAAATCCAAATGAAAGTTTGAATTCTGTAATTTGGACAAGGATACCTAAGACTGTTTTTGTTCGAAAAGCAACGTTAAAATTAGGGGTTCACGATGCAGCGATGTGCTTCAATGCAGGGGTCTCAAAAAAGATGGATGTTTTAGTGCATTTGGGTGTGAGACATGGAAGGAATAGCCAGAAGGGTGAAGGCAATCGACATGAACCGTATACGGAAAGCAGAAATTGCGGAAGCAAGTGCTACCAAAGAGGTAAGAGTAGCCAGAAGATCCAAGGAAAGAAGATAGGAAGAGTGTTCTTCAGCCAAGTTATGGTCCTGGAATGTTTTAAATTTAAGTTTAATGTAAACCAAAACTTTAAATCGATTTTTCTCAAAACTATGTTTTCTGAACTTCTAGTACACTTTCCTCCGAATCTAAACATGGTATTAGTGTCAAAATTTCAGGATCTCATTTTAATAGCATATTAAAAAATCAAATAATACTTGACAGCTCTGAAGATAACAGCAACCAAGTTATGGGCCAAAACCTGTTTCAGAAAAATAAATTTTAATTTTCCAAATATATCTTTATTTATAAAAATTAATTTCTCACAATATATTCATAATACAACAACCAATTTTTATGTGATTGGTAAAGGCTACTGTATGAATATTCTATAAAAGTTTCAGTACTTTATGTTCAGCCGTTTTTTCAGAAAGTGTACCTGAAATTACAATTTTTTAAGATTAGTTTCTTATGGGAGTTCCTTCACGGCTGTCTCCCCTTCAGGGACATCTTTTAAATTTGGAACATCTTCATCGCTATCAAACACTAGCTCATCTTCAGATGAATTGTCATGGTACGAAATTTTGTCCTCTTCATCGGTCTCCTCATCTTGGCCTATCTTGCGTTTTACAGATTTTATCTTCTCTTTTTTCAGTTTCTTCTTAGCATGTCTTTCTTCAAGTTCTATTTTTCTGACGTGTCAGTTGTTATCCTGCATTTTCATCTGTTTCTTGGTGCACGAATACTTTTCGTTGCTGGGGCTTTCGGGAATGGATGGATAATTTCAGGGGATACAAATGGCTGGTTGCCAGCAGTTGCTGGCAACTCCAATTCCAAATTGTTGCTTGAATCATTAGTTTTTGGTGTAGATGCTTCATTCGCTTCCAAATTTTCACTAGGCTCACAAGGTCTATCTAGAGACAAACCTTTTATGGGTTTCCATTCTGGATAGTTGTGGATTCTCTCATCTCTTGAGTGATCATACCTAAACCCTCTCTTCCTTAGAGTATGGCACCTGAATCACCAGCGGCATGTCAAGTTGACCACAGGATGTTATCGATGGAAAGGCTCTGGAGGAGTAGTAATTTCCAGTAGTCCATACACTCTTCTGCTATTTATCTTATCTGTTTTCTATGTATAAAGCCTCCTCTTCTTCATCTTTTTGGCCATTATTTCTTTAATCATGGCGCTGATCTTATCCACCATTCTTATTTTCGAACATCTTATCTATAATGTTTTCCTGTTGTAATTTTTGTCAATTTCGTTTACTGTTTTCTTTCTGATATATTCCCAGCGCGGGCAAATAAGTACCGTGTGTTCAGCTGTCCACTTCCTTGCAGTATTTAATACGTTATCGCTTGCTCTTTAAATTTAAAGAGGTAGTGCCTAAATGCACCATGGCCTGACAGGAATTGCGTAAGCCAGTAATTGGTCTGGTCGTGTTTCCTACTGAGCCACTTGTTGACTTCTGGGATCAATTGTCTGGTCCATCCCGCCTTTTTACTATTAGTCCATAGTGCTGCCCTAAGTTGTTTCCTATCAACGCCTTCATTGTTATATATTTCGTCACGTTTCTGTATTAATAAGTTTAACGGAAGTAAGTCTCCTATCAGTAATGCAGCGTCGGCCGAGATCATTCGATATGCTGACGTGACCCTTATCGCTACCCTTCTTTGCGTTTTTTTAATTAGGCTGACATATGTTTGATACCGTAACACCTTGGACCATATATTCGACCCATATAAGATTATTGACTCGACCATTGATGCCAAGAGTTTTCTCTTGCAGTGGCCGGGACCGTTTATATTTGGCATTATCCGATGCATGCTTGTCTCTATTTTTTCAGCTTTCGTGGTTACTGTCTTAACGTGCTCTGCCATCCTCATTTTTTCATCGAAGGTGATGCCTAGGTATTTACGCACTTGGAGTTTTCAATCATTTTTCCGTATATTTCCAGTTTAATTTGTTTGGTGTTTCTTCGTTTCCGCAAAAACACAGCTTCTGTTTTTTTCCGCAGCGATATCCAGCTTGTGATTTTGCAGCAAAGTTTCTTAATAATTCTAGGATAGTGTTAGATATCAGCGTTAGCTTTTCTAAAGCTCTTGCTGAGTCTACTATCCCTAAATCATCAGCGTAGCCGATCAAAATAACATTCTGCGGCACGTCCAGATCCTCCTCTTTGTAAGGTATGCTTGTATTGCATTGATCAGGTAGCTGCTAATTACCTTTCTCTTGAGTGCAGTTATGATGCCGGGCCAGGGTGTCGAGTTGAAGGCATTTTTAACATCGACCGTCACTAACAAACATAGGTCTCGGTACTGATACGAGGCTTTTAGGAGGCTTCTTTCCTGAACCCATACTGATGTTTCCTTTTTTGTTCTAACTCTTTCGTGATTCTTTCACATATGATCCTTTCATAAACTTTCCTAGTCCATTTATGAGACATATCGGTCTGTATGCAGGAGCACAATCTGGTTTGCTCGGCTTTTCTATCAATGCAACCCTAGAAACTTTCCATATGTCTGGAAACTGTCTATGTTTTAAATAATCATTGAACATTTTTGCAAAGGATTCTGCATGCCATTGTAGGACTGATTTGGTAATTAAAGGCGGAATATTATCCGTCCCCGACTTTTAGGTGTTGCGGCCCTATCCCAAGCCTGTAGGCAAATGACAGGCAGATCGTATATTGATGCTGTTTGTCCAGGATCGTAAGTAACCAAGAAGTTACGCCTTTATTGAAAAAGGCTTTAAACGGACCAAACACCGTTCTGTCAAGCGGTTGAAGTTTGTTTGGGTATGAGGTGGTAGCGTTGACACTACAATTCCAGTAGATCGGAAATATTCTATTGCAGGTACCGATAAATGAGAATCATGATTATCCATGATTAATAGGATTTTACTATCGGACGAACATTTTTTATGTTTATGTTAATGCCTCTAAAAAATTCTCTGAGGTCATCCAACCACTTGGATGTACTAATCCGAGGGCCCCACAATCTAAAACACCATGCATCATCCTTTTTTGGTCAAATCGGTGCCTAGGAAAGATCCATATTGGCGGTAATGCAGATTCTGCAGCACAAATTATGCCCACTTGAGTTACAAGTTCTCCTCTCTCACGAGATGTTGCCTGGCCAATTTGATGTTCCCCTTTTTTGCCTACTATTTTTGGAACTTTTTGTACGGTTGTGATGCCCGTCTAAAAACAAATATAATATGCTCATTAAAATATTAATTTAAGACCTCGTCCAAGTTAAAAATTTGTCGGGGTTCAAATGAATATCGACTAAAGACTTCAGCCAGTTTTTCCTGAAATATGCCTACGTTGGTGGGATTAAAACTGGTCATTCTTGCCAAACTAGGCTTTCTTACTGAAAGTTTAGGATGCATAAAACATAGATGAACATTTTAATACGTAATCTTCGAGGCATTTTCCATTTGGTTACTAAATATTTGAGACTTCCTAAAGTTTGGTGAAAAACTATGTTATTCCATCCCTTTTCTAGAGCTACTTTGATATAATTGTAGAGGCTAGATTTTTAACACCATTTCTTTCAGCACTGTCTCGATAAGGCATATTATTTTCCATTGCATCTCTTACAGCTCGTTTCATATTTTCTGGGCAGAATTCCTGGACGGTACTTTTTGTACGATATGGGCAACGTTTAACTAAAATAACAGAATACCTCCTGAATTTTATTTACAGACATTAACATGCTACTAAGCCGTGGGAGACATTTGACTGTCCAATATGTCACGTAGTTACTGTCCAATGTCTGCATCTAGTACCTTAAAATAGTCCAGTTAATATATTTTAAGCAAGTACCTAATATTTTCACTTCATAAGTACATAACCTCAATTATCAATGTCTCATGGTTTAATGATGTAGCAAGTTAAACAAATTCATCACAGTGGAAAATATTAAATCCGAATCGCGAAATCTCTTTTCATTAAATATCACAGGAAACTGTTAACTTTACTTGTTGAAAAGAAACGTACCACACCCAAACGATCTCTAGAACGTACTGACAGGAGTTAGTAGGTTTCCTATGAAAAGAGCGCAAATTTGACCATGCCATGTCTCCCACTGTCCCCACCCTCCCTACATTCTTTAGAAAAAGAACAAACAGGAAATGGACTTAGGCAAGTTCTGATGGAGTTACCAAAAGTGAATACGATCTTATTATAACAGACAAAAACAAATAGTAAAAGATGATACTCTGCTGAACAAATTATCTGTCGGGAGTGACCATTGAGCAGTGAGAGTCAAGATCATAATAAATCTACAGAAAGAAAGGGCAAAGTTGATCAAAAACAGAAACGGGCCGACAGGAGTCCACCAGAGCAATCTGAAGCATACGCTGATAATAGAAAATCTTTGGAAGATCACTGCCTCAAAGATTCAAGCATAAATGACCACAATGAAAAGAGTGTCGAAGCAATTAACCTTAACCTTCACGCCATTCCCTTGCTGGGTAGGCAAAACAATCCCTGCCTCTTATTTATTTTTCATTCACATTCTTTCTCCATGCTTTCCTATCTCCGCATACCTTCCTAGTCTCTAATATGCCTTTTGATTTTAAAACTCCTTATCTTTCTTTCCTTTATCATAGATTCTACTACATTCAGCCAAGTTTTATGCGGCCTACCAGGGCCAGCCTTTCCCCTAACCTCACCCACATACATTTGTTTCGTTAATCTTGCGTTGTTCATTCTCTCAATGTGACCAAACCAACGTAATGTACAACTTTTATATCTATCCATCATCGTCTTTTCCTCACCACATTCCATCATTATGCATTCATTTTTATCTTGTCCCTTCTCGTTTTACCACATGCGCTTCTCAGGAATCTCATACCCACTGCATTTATTTTTATTTCGTGCTTTTTTGACATACCCATGATGTCTCACTTCCATACAGTACTGACGGGACGAATACGCCATTATAGATTGCTCGTTTCGCAGCTAGGCTCATGCTTTCATTTCTCATTATCGTCCAAATACTTCCAATCACTTTCCTTCCAGCATTGACCCTTCGTCCAATCTCGCTCTCAGTTGTACCATCCGCAGTAAACATTCTAGATATACCATTTCGTCCACTTGCTCCGCAGTTTCATCTTGCAGAGTACATACTCTACTCTCCTTTCTACCTTCCCGATTGAACACCACAATCTTAGTTTTATTCAGGTTTACCTTTAGGTCCATGCTCTCACAGACTGTATCAAACTTCCTCAGAGCGGTTTGCAGCTCATCCGCACTGTCACTTAATAAGACTGTGTCATCTGCATACACCAGAAGTCGTACATTTACGTCACCAATTATTATACCATTTGTATCGGTACATGCTTGTCTAAGACATTTATCCATGTATACATTGAACAACCACGGTGACATTACACAGCCTTGTCGCAGTCCTTGCTCAATCCTAAAGTATTCACTCACACCTCCTCTCACTCTAACACATGCTCGACTACCGTTGTATACTGCCCTTGTTCCATTTATTAAACCTTTATTTACGCCATATTCATTTAATATTTCCCACAGCTTCTCCCTATTCACTCTGTCATATGCCTTCTCCAGATCTACAAACCTACAGTACAACTTCCTTTTTACCTTTAAACACTTTTCGATCACCTGCTGGAGAGCAACTATCTGATCGACACATCCTCTCTCTGGCATGAAGCCACCTTGCACATCCCAAATCTTAGTTTGTGTAGTTTCCCGTACTCTATCAATCAGTATTCTTTCAAATACTTTACCAGGCACTCTGAGCAAGCCTATTCCTCTGTAGTTCTTACAATCACTCTTGTTCCCTTACCCTTATACAATGGTACAATGATCGCGTTCTTCCAATCACTCAGCACTTTTCCATACATAATGCATACATTGAATAATTCACACAATCTTCGTATAAGCTTTGCACCACCATACTTGAGCATTTCAGAATCCAAATTTTGCAGAAGAAGCACTATCAGAAATGAAAAATGAGTGAAAATACAAAATTACAAGTAAAAACACTTATAAACCCAGGATCAGAAACACTTATGCCTATTACACGTTGGAAATAAGAACAGTCTTAAGAGAAATGAAAACTCATCAAGCACCTGGGGATGATGGAATAATTGTGCAGTAATGTCATCAGGTTCAATAAATATTTGGGAATAAGAAATGATACCAAATGGTTGGAAAAATGCAGTGATAGTACTATTATACAAGAAAGGAGACATTGCAAAATTGGAAAATTATAGGTCCATCCACCTCTTGACGCATATGTACAAGTTATTTATGAAAGTTCTAATGAAGAGATTAACACCTAAGCTGGATTTTACCAACCTAAGGTACAGGCAGGTTTAAGACCAGGATTTGGCACTAATAATCATTTACAAACTATAAAAATTCTGATTGAAGAGTATAGAATATAACAAACTCTTAGTGCTAACGTTCATACACTATAAGAATGCTTTTGATTCAGTAGAGCTAGAAGCAATATTAGAAGCACTTCATCAAAGCAGAATAGATTATATATGTCATTAACTATGAACATCCACAAAATGCTACATCAACTGTACCACTACACAAAGACACTAAAAATTCAAAATATGTGGTGTAAGACAAGGGATAACATCTCACCCAAACTATTCACGGCTGCTTTAGAACTTGTATTCAAAGATACTCAGTGGCAGAATGTCGGCATAAAATTGAAGGACAGATTGTAATTCATCTAAGATTAGCTGACAATATCGTATTGATTTAGGATAATTTACCAATATTTATGATAAAAACTCTTCCGAAAAACTGGCTTAAAAATAAACTTTGAAAAACTTCATAACAAGTTTGGTAATGAGTGATAACATAAATATTGAGAATAACATCATACAACAAACACATACATATAAATATCTTGGACAAGAAATCAATCGGAAAAGACAATCAAATGCAGGAAATAAACAAAAGAATTGGTCTAACCTGGGCAGCCTTTGATAGGCTGAAAAGTGAGATTCTAATGTTTAAAACGAATAACCAATGTGTCCTATCAGTTCAAAGTTACAGAGCGGAGACTTTAACACTAACTCAAAATCAACAAATAAGTTAAGAACAACTCAACAAGCTATGGATCACACAATGTTACGAGTTAGCCTTAGAATCCACGTCTGAAATGAAGAAGTTCAGAGAAAGTCTGAAGTGCGCGACGTTATCCAAAGGATTAACTGGGCAGGTCACCTGGTAAGAATTCAAGATGGTTGATGGACTAAACAGATCATAGAATGGAGGTCCAGAGGAACTAAATGAAACCAAGGTAGACCACCGACCAGATGAACCGATGACCTGAAAAGAGTGGCACGGAATTGGATACAGGATAGACCCAACTGGACAAGACTAAGGGAGGCCTGTGTCCAGCAGTGGTCTAGGAAACTAGTACCTCAACTTCATCCAAGTAAAATTTACAATCCTTTTGTAGCCATTTTTGGGAAATAATGTTTGTACAAGGATGTTATCACTGTCACTTCTGAAACGTGCACGATGAAGATTAGATCTGTAGCGACAGTTTTCGAAAATGACACATATATCCCACTTCTGGTTGCAATATCACCAACCTAAACTTCCATTTAATTTATTCCATCTGTGTCCTAACAACTTTGTAAATTCTGTATTATAAGTGTTTTGTAACTGTGGCTTCATATTAGTTGAGTTCATCGGCCTATTTCCACTGTTTTTGCACTTTTCAGCATAACGTTTCGAAGCGGACTCTGCAGTGATAATAATGTATTGTGCATTGTCACTAAATTAATTCGTCAGTATTGACAAATATACATTGCTTAAAAATTAATGAAATAAACAAATTTATTTCATTCACTACATTCTCTAGTCAAATAAAACTACTGAGTTGATTGATAATCGATGATATGCACTCATTGAATTTTCAGCTTGGTTTCACTCAAAAATATCAATAATAATCAAACCACTCGTTGTATTACTATTGACAATAATAACTGTTTTAATTAATCAGTTGCCAAATTGTAGAATTACGAATGAATACTAGAAATTTACACCAAACGAATTAATTAGCAGTGATACTAATAAGCAAACAAAGCATGTATAACATAAGCCAATTGCAGACAAGTATCTGCACAACTGCAAAAGATTACAAACATGTCGAGTTACGTATGTTGAAAACCAAATGTAGACAAAATACATGTTAAATGTCTGACCTTGAAATGTTGCACACAAGGTTCGGAATAGAAATTTGGGGTTTATTACAATAAATAAACACAATTGATTTTTATTTGTGAAAATGATAACATAAACGCAAGCAAAACAATTAAAACATGCTTCTGCATAAATATACAAACGGTCATTAATCGTTTTCTTTACAATACAAAATTTTATAACTTACAATTCCATTCCACATTCTCACTGAAATTATTTAAAGCAATGAAGTCATGGTATCTTTTTCTTTTGAAATAACAATACTAAATTTATTTTTATAAAGAGAACTTAAAGAAACATACAATATATATATTTGCACATTTAAAGATTAATCTCATAATATTATAAAATCACATTTCGCAATATCCGTTATGTTTAAATGAATACAATAGTAATAAAATTAATAATAATGTAAATATGATAGAATCTTGGTCATATTTGCATTATTAAGTTATTAAAAAATTGGAAGATTCAAAAATTTAATAAACTTTATATCTTATCGGCAAAAATTCTATAAACAATTCACGATTCTTCTAAAATTGTGCTTATAAACAAATCTATCATATTGGCTTTACCAATTGCAAAAATCACGTCCAAAATACTGGAGATAAACTTTTTAAACAACTAATATTATGATATGTGTGAGAACTTAATTAAAAAATAATTTAAATATATACAAACAGAAAAATAAAACGGAAAATTCGTTGTGAATAATGCATGTAGGTAGAAAACATAGTCATTAGTACGAAAGATCAGGTACTAAAAATGTATGATATTGCAACTTAAATCATTAACCACCTACACTTATTTTTTGAAAATAAATTAAAAACCGATTAATGTAAAAGTCGATCTCTCCAGGCGTGACGAATTTTATTTCGTGCAGGGCTCAGTTCACATGGACTTGGTGTCGGTGGACTAAATCCTTCATCTGCCGATAGTGTTAAATCCTCTTCTTCTGAACTTATTAATTGTTCTATAGCTGCAGTACCATGAAAACTCTACAATAATAACAAGTTTAAATTAATATTATCATAAATTCAAGTAGTAAAACAACACAAACACAATTAGTAATAAAATAAAGTGACAAGTGCGAAATGTAAATTGCAATTAAGTGACAAAGATAAAAACAAACACGGCCACAATCTTACATTATTTAAATTATTGCTCGACTTCATATACACCACCAATTCAGCTGGAAAGATACAAGAAATAAACAACATTGCAACAATAATGGAATTCTAAAAGATTACGATTTAACTTACGGATTCTGTCTCACTAGCATTAATATAATTACAACAGTTATCTTTCGAGTTTTTTGAAATCATGTATTTTTCTATTTATATTTATGTAAATTTATAAGTTTCGATAACAATTACAGCTATCGTCCTCAGTAAATAGTAAGAATTAACAAAAAATTTACGAAATATTAAAAAGATGAAAACGAAAACATAAATTTTGTCTACCATCTCAAGTAAATTCTTAAAAATCTATATTACTGAAGACGATAATTGTATTTGTTATCGAAATGTATAAATTTATATAAATATAAATAGAAAATACATAATTTAAAAAACCCCAAAGTATTTTAATTATGTGTAATAAGTGTAAAAGTTTACATTTTCATATAGCGTTCATATAATTTACCTATAATAGATTTCAGCAATACAAAGTACAATGTTTTATTAAAGAATTACTATTGCTAATTTGAAGCCAATCGGTTTTAAGACGAAAGATGCAAGTGAGCAAAAAATTGTAAACCAATAAAATTAAACAATACAAACCTGAGACCTATGCACTGAGCTTGAATGAGATGGCGAACTATCACAGTCTTGATTTTGGTTATTTTCGGTGTACGATTGTGTCATTATATTTTGATTTTGTTTACGAGCCATTTCAGCTTTCTTTTTACCCTCAGCAGCAGCTTTCATTGGATCGTAACTTTTCCTACGCTTCCAATTTTGAAAGTCAACCTCTCTACTTGAAAGAGACGAATTACTTCGACCACCTGATTGTTTCTTTCCTACAAAAAGACATTAAAATCTCCACCATCAATAACAACAAACGCACCTTCTTTTTTTCCACTTTTCTGAACATTAACAACTGGCTTTGATGTACGAACACTAAACCGTCCAGAATCTGTACGTGAAAAAACCTGCGGCCTACCAGGATGAGATTTAATAACATTTGTACCAATTTTTGGCACAGTCTTTGCTATGTCTGGTGTACTTTTCTTACTAATGCTTTGTAAATACCTGCTTTGCACTTCGTTTGTTTTAACAGGTCGTCGATCAACTGATATTGCACGTTCTGTTCGTAAATGCTCTGGTTGAAATTTACGGCGCATTTCAGGTGTGTTCGGGCACTTAGGAGGCGCCTGTTCAGAATCTAAGCGGGCTCTCCTTAAACTAAAAGCACGATTATACCTAGTATTCGTTAAATTCGTAAAATCTTTCTTTTTAAGCAAATTTTTTTCGAAATCATCTTCACTACTCGATTCAGTATCTCCAAATTGATGACGATCAATTTTGGAGTGTTCACTATTAACACTCGAACGACGTAGATGTAATAAATTCGGTTTAATGCTAGCTGTTGATGATGACCGTTGGATTGAACCATTTTGATTTAAGTTTGGAGAGTTCCTTAAATAAAAAAAATATTATTATTACACAAATAAAGAGTGTTCTGATTTTAGGTAAAATTAATTTGACTTTTATGATCACACGTTTAATAATCTTGGTCGCCCATAACTTTTTTAATTGTTTTCAGAGTTCGGTAAAATTGTTAGCAAGAGTTTGTCTCGGAGTGTTATCCTGAATTTGAGTTATTAAGGGGACATTCACGTTCTATAAAGCGCTTGAAAAATTTCCTGAGCTTAGTTTTTGATCAACAGATTTGAAATTTGGAAGATGTACGTTTTAGTGTCGCATCTGTCGATTGGTTGTTCTAGATTTTTGAAAATATTGGTGATAAACGATAAAAAAACATCAAAATTTACGAAATCAAAAATTTAAAACAACGGTTACCTTCAAAATTACTTTTTAAAGCGAAAGTAAAGAAACATCCTTTTTCAAAATTTTGGAAAATAACAGAGTAATTTTTAGACAAAAGTCTTAAATTTTGTCATCTAAGGCGTCTATGCAGTATTGCGTTAACTCCGCCTAC
The DNA here is from genome assembly GCA_036346205.1 of Vesta saturnalis. Taxonomy (NCBI): domain Eukaryota; kingdom Metazoa; phylum Arthropoda; class Insecta; order Coleoptera; family Lampyridae; genus Vesta; species Vesta saturnalis. The sequence continues at coordinate 246,481 of JARFJB010001224.1, forward strand.
TGTTGGTGCACGTGCACTAGAGTAGTTGGTTCAAGTTTCTTTATTACCTATTTGCTGTTTTATTTATTATTGTAATATTTGTAACACAGAATCAGGTAAGAGAATTATTATGATTACTGATGGGATTGTGAGAATTATTATAATGAGTAAGTGCTACAATGATAGCGGAATTGAATTACTGCAATTATACAGGGTGAGTCAGTTTTTTGTAGACAAACTTTAACAGGAGATAGAACACATGTTTCTAAAAAGAAAAGTTCCTATAAACAGATGTCGTAGAAGGCTTCGTTTCCGAGATACAAGGTGTTGAATATAATTTTTTTTTCTAAAATTTTTATTGTAACTCATAAACGAATGCTTACATTTTTTTCATGCTGGGGGGATAATGTCTATTAATTAAGGGGCATGAAACAAGCGATAAGAATGTTCACAAACTTGCACAGTGGCGGAGTGAAGGGGGTGCTCAACCCCTTTCATAAACAGAACTTCTACGCCAATGACTATTTTTTAAAAAAACTGTTATTTTCATTATCTACATACAGTTTAACAAAAATAATGTACCTTCTTCTGTTTCGAAATTCCTGTGCGTTTCCGAGTTATTTAGATTTTAGTGTTTGATGTGGTACTAAGTTAAGTAATGTGCTTTATGTGAATAATTGAATATAAAGTTTTTAATAAAAAAGATATAATAAAACATTTAGAGCCATTTTAGTACCTAACGATCGTTTCTTTAAAATTTCAAATACATTTTCATTTATAGATAGGTAGGTTATCGGCTTTTTTTAGTATCCATTGTTATTATCCTCGTATAAAAAGAAATGCATAATTATTATTGTTATGCGGTCAATACTTTCTGTATAATTATGTATGTATCAATTTCGCCAAAAACATGTATGTAGTTTTTAAGTGAGATTCTAATAAGTTATACACCGCTGCTCACTTGCTCTCATTAAAGAGCCGCCACTGTATCAAGCCATACTCAAATACAAGACTTTTGTAAATTGAAATCTGTTTAGTACACTAATTTTAACAATCCTTATTTATTATTGTAACAATACTTAATTAATAAGAATTAAAAGACTTAGCAATAACGATTTATAAATAAATAACAATAACACTAGTATAATAAAATTAGACACTTTGTTCAAAATGTAAACCGTTCTTTTCAATACACATTTCACAGCGACGTACAATAGAACGTCTTAAGTTAATTAAATGATGCACCCTTATTTCATTGCAAGCATCTCTGATGCGATTGTGAAGTTCTTCAAGTGTATTAACCGGAATGGTATACACTTTTTCCTTCATGAATCCCCATACAAAAAAGTCAAGTGGCTTTAAATCGGGGGATCTAGGAGGCCACGCCACTAGACTTCCACGACCTATCCCCCTCCCCGGGTAGTTATTGTTTAGCCAATTTCTTACATTTCTGCCATAATGGGCCGGACATCCATCAAGCTGAAACCAAGAATGTCCTCTTAAATTCAAAGAAATGTCTTCCCACATATTAACATGTTCTTCTTCTAAAAATTGTAGGAAATTTTCTGAATTTACACGTTGTGGCAAAAAATAAGGTCCAAACACGTGGTTGCCGTAAATTCCAATCCAGACATTTGTACTAAATTCATGCTGAAAACTTATTGGTCGAATGGCATGTGGGTTTTCATGTGCCCATATATGCAGATTGTGAAAGTTTACGATACCACGACGAGTAAAACAGAATTCATCAGTCCACAGTATGTTGAATAAGAAATCTCTATTATTTTGAATGGAGTTAAGAACCCACCTACAATAATTAAGTCTTCGTTCGGCGTCACCTGGACATAAACCATGAACAGGTTGAAAATGATATGGGCGTCTGTGATCCCGTTTTAAAATCCGGGAAACTTTACTTTGGGAAATACCAAGAGCAACAGCAGTACGTCGAGTACTTGTCGTGGGGTTCCTATTAAATTCACGCAATATACCCTCTCCAATTCTATCTCGTCCACGGTTGTTCTGTCGGCCCCATGTACATTTTTCAAACCCTGGTTAACAAATCGACGATGGATACTCACAAAAACGGATTGATGAGGTTGTCGTCTATTTGGAAATCTTCTCCGATACTCCCTAGCTGCGTACCTTGCATTCCCATTTGCGAACCCATAAATAAAATGAATGTCGGCTTGTTCGCTATTTGTAAATGTAAACGGCATGTTATACTAATTAAAAGCTGGCAAATCAAATGAAATAACTTTTGAACTTAAAACAATAATTAATAACAGTGAAATTATTCAAGATGAAGCAAGTGTTTGTAAAAAGTCAAACTGTCGTTTCAATATATAAAATTTAATACTTACTTGTTTTCCAAGGAGTATCATATTTTGTTGCAATGAAATAAGGGTGCATCATTTAGTTAACTTAAGACGTTCTATTGTACGTCGCTGTGAAATGTGTATTGAAAAGAACGGTTTACATTTTGAACAAAGTGTCTAATTTTATTATACTAGTGTTATTGTTATTTATTTATAAATCGTTATTGTTAAGAATTCTTATTAATTTCACAATTATTAATTAAGTATTGTTACAATAATAAATAAGGATTGTTAAAATTAGTGTACTAAACAGATTTCAATTTACAAAAGTCTTGTATTTGAGTATGGCTTGATACAGTGGCGGCTCTTTAATGAGAGCAAGTGAGCAGCGGTCTAGAGTTATTAGAATCTCACTTAAAAACTACATACATGTTTATGGCGAAATTGATACATACATAATGATACAGAAAGTATTGACCGCATAACAATAATAATTATGCATTTCTTTTTATACGAGGATAATAACAATGGATACTAAAAAAAAACGATAACCTACCTATTTATAAATGAAAATGTATTTGAAATTTTAAAGAAACGATCGTTAGGTACTAAAATGGCTCTAAATGTTTTATTATATCTTTTTTATTAAAAACTTTATATTCAATTATCCACATAAAGCACATTACTTAACTTAGTACCACATCAAACACTAAAAATCTAAATAACTCGGAAACGCACAGGAATTTCGAAACAGAAGAAGGTACATTATTTTTGTTAAACTGTATGTAGATAATGAAAATAACAGTTTTTTTAAAATAGTCATTGACGTAGAAGTTCTGTTTATGAAAGGGGTTGAGCACCCCCTCCACTCCGCCACTGTGCAAGTTTGTGAACATTCTTATCGCTTGTTTTATGCCCCTTAATTAATAGACATTATCCCCCCAACATGAAAAAAATCTAAGCATTCGTTTATGAGTTATAATGAAAATTTGAGAAAAAAAAATTATATTCAACACCCTGTATCTCGGAAACGAAGCCTTCTACGACATATGTTTATAGGAACTTTTCTTTTTAGAAACATGTGTTCTATCTCCTGTTAAAGTTTGTCTACAAAAAACTGACTCGCCCTGTATATCAAAACGAATAAAACTACACTCGTAAAAATAGTGAAGTCGTAGCGGTTAAGGAAACCACCACCAAATCGTGCTGTTTCAGCTCCATCTCAGTTGTTAGTACCGGCTTGCACATCTCAAGGCGTAGGTATTTGAGATCATCGCGATGCGGACGGACATTCTTAGAGTTGAAATACTTTCAGAACAAAACAGTGCGCACAAACCAATATTGGTCACAATTCGACAATTTGCCGTCGCGTGCGCAATTCATAGGCGTAGAAATTTTAAGTAGTTTATTTACATTTTGGTGCACGCTTGAGTTATAGGTTATATTTCTGACTTTTACATTTTCTTTTAATAAACGGTTCTTTCCAGAGCTCTTTTTGACCCCTCGTGTATATTTTGGTATCTACAATAAAATTCTGCAAAGGGGTATTGATTTTAAAGGTGGACTTTCGACTTTGGGAAAGATTATTAAAAAATTGGGTTTTCGGTAAGTCCTATAACTATTTGTGACATTCACTCATTTTAACTTATTGCATAAATTTGTAGATGGTCCAACACTGTCAATAAAAGGAAGGTTCTGATGGAATCATATGACATACGCTTAAACCGTATCCAATATTTACGTCAACTGCAGCAATGCATTCAAGATAAGAGGCCAATTATTTTTACAGACGAGTCCTATATCAACAGTTGTCATACAAACTCATAAAATTGGACAGATAATTCTACTCTGGGTTTTAAAAAACCTATTGGCAAACGTCCACGTGTTATCATGGTACATGCTGGTGGATCTGAAGGTTTTGTTAATAATGCACTACTTATGTTCAAATCAGGTACAAGATCATTATCATAATTGTAGTCTAAAACTAAATCTCATTAATTACAGGAAGTACATTAGGAGATTGCGACAACGATATGAACCATACAAATTTTATGCAGTGGGTACAGAAGCAGCTGTTGCCGAATATACCAAAGCGAGCTGCACTTGTCATCGATAATGCATCATATCACAATATGGTAATACATAAAGATCCAACATCCATGACCAAAAAGGACGATATGATTATGTGGCTTCGTCAACATTCAATTATGCATGATCCTCTTTCAACAAAACCTGTGTTGTATGCAATAATCAAGGAGCATAAGTCAAAGTGCAAACAGTATATTTTAGATACTGAATTAGCAAAACATGACCATATAGTGCTTAGACTTCCTCCGTATCATCCAGAGCTAAACCCAATTGAGAAAATATGGGCTGCAGTGAAGCAGTACGTTGCATCTAGAAATACTACCTTTAAATTAAAGGATGTAATAAAATTAGCTGAAGAAAAATTTGCCACGATAATTCCTGAAGATTGGGCAAACGTATGTACACATGTCGATAAAGTAGTTGAAGAATACAAGTACAAAGAACACATGTTTGACAAATCATATGATGATTTTAGATTCGTTGTGAATACAGGCGATTCAGATGAATCTACTGAAGAATCTTCCGATGATGAAGATTAGGGGATTTTGGAATTTCTCTATTGCCTGACTCTGACTTACAACAAGCAGGACCGAGCACAGAATAAAATAATTTATTAAGGAATATTTACAATTTACACACATTATAGGTACTTTGCAACTTGTTCAGTTCCCACAATGAAACACCTTATATCGTGATCTATTTAATGTTTTGTGAATTTTATAAAACTAAGGTGAATGTGTAGTTTCAACCAAAATGAAGTGTGTTGATTCAATTGTTTAAACCCTAAAACAAAATCTATCATTTCTTAATTGTTTTTGTATGTATTTATGCTAACCTATTTACCAGAATTATACTAAAAATAAACTTTAGCAATTGTAATTTCCTATGATTAGATTTTTGTCATAAGTTGTTTTGTGGCATAATTTTAGTGGAAGATTTAATTATAATTCTCAATTCATTTTTGTGAGTTAGCATTTTATATTTCTGTAAATATTTACGTGTTCATTTTATATTCTGTTTGTGAATAAATAAATTTAAAAAAAATTTTTAAATAATTTACTCCTAAACCAAAGTAATAAGTAATCGCATTCAAACTAATAAGAATCTGGTGCGGTTACTCCTTGTTCCTTTACTACTTGTGTTAACTTGAAAGCTTTTGTTATGCACATCTACGTTTTAATTAATGTAAATTCGTTTACATAGTTTTCTAAAATACACAATGCTTTTTTGGGGGCGTTTCAAATAGTATATTTAGTTTATTAAGTTTCAACACATTCGACATACTATTAAACTGTCCCTCAAAGAGCCGGATATTAAGGTTTTCTTTCATGCTTTGCGGGTACATGTATCAATTTACAGTAGTTTAGGATAAATTATAAGATTGTATTTTTGTATATATCATTTTGTTATTCTGTAAATAAAGTTATTCAGCAGACATTGTTGATGACAAGTATTCAAGGAGCTCCAAAACAAAACTGCGCCTATTTGTAATTGTGTAAAGTTAGCTATAATTGCTAAATTTCACAAAACATAGTCTTATATAAATTATCGCTTGGTCTCACTTCAATTTGTAACATTTCTGTTTAACCCTATAACTCATTTATGAAATTTTCGTGCAACGCCACTGGCAAACCAGCTGATTTCGCGCAGCTTTTCATGACTTATTGTGTTATTCTGAAAGTATTTCTACTCTAATTGTAAATAGGGATACATTAACTTATGAAACTTCAGATGGCGATGCATCAACTTCTACACAGGACAATGAAATATCCAGTGATGTAATTGTAATTCTAAAGAAAGAAGTGTCTGATTTAAAGTTAGCTGCAAAGAAATACAGAAGGCAGATAAAAAACAAAGCTAGTTTATTGTGCAAATACAAGAAGCAAAACGTAATGCTTAAGCAAAAAATCTTACAGCTTAAAAAACAAAGTAAAAAAGTAGGCCCTGATTCAAGTAATGGAATGTCTGTGGTGTGCAAACAGTTCATTGATAACCAGTTCCGGCAAATGAACAGGTCCAAAAAGGGAAGACAGTACGAAACTAGTGACAAGGAATTTTTCATTGGCTTTATATTATTGTTCAACTAAGTCATATGTATTGCTACAGAAGTTCTTTTGTCTCCCAAGCTTAAGTTCACTACGATCTTGGTTGAACAATTTGCGTGTGGGCTGTGGTTTAAATGCATCAGTATTAAATTTATTAAAAATTAAATCTGAAAAACTTTTGCCTAAAGAAAGAGTTGTTTCAATCGCATTTGATGAAATGGCTTTCCAGGAGAATTTGAATTATGATGCACATCAAGATATGTTTGATGGTTTTGAGGACTATGGTGATCAACGACCAAATTCAATGAAACTGTGCAATCATGCTATGGTTATTACGATGAAGGGTTTATACATAAACTTTAAGCAAGTTCTTAGATATTTTTTAAGTAAGGAGGCTTTAACTGCCGATAATTTTAAAGAGCTGTTTTTTGATATTATAAAAAAAGTGCACGATACTGGCTTTATTATAAAAGCAGTGGTGTGCGATTTAGGATCCAATAACGTTAAATTAAAGAAATTACTTTCTGTTACTGTTGATTATCCATATATTACTTTTAATGGGGAAAAAATGTATTTTTTTTTAATACGCCACATTTATTGAAATGTCTAAGAAACAATTTTAAAAAATATGATTTTCAACACGAACACAAAAAATATTCTTGGTACCATGTTGTAAATTTTTACACAATAGAGTCACAACAGATACCTAGAATGGCACCAAAATTAACCAAAAAAAGTATTATTTTACCCCCATTTAGTCCCATGAGAGTGTGTTTGGCAACAAATGTATTTAGTCACTCAGTACATGTAGGCATCCTGTGTAATGCGACTCTTTATAACTTACCATCCGATGCAATACATACAGCTGATTTCATCGAACAGATAGATACTCTGTTTGACATATTTAATTCAGCTAAATATGTAGATAAGATGTATAGAAAACCACTTTCTGTAAAATCTAATTATCACACGATCAAATTGGATGAATTAAAAAAATCCTTAAAAGAAATCAAGGTATTGAATACTGGATTAATCAACCCTTTGTGCATCAAAGAGTGGATATCCAATATCAATGCCTTAAAACTACTCTGGGATGATTTACAAAGTAATTTTAATTTTGAAATGTTATTTACTCGTCGCCTTACGCAGGATTGCATAGAAAATTTATTTTCTATAAGATACGAAGGTGGTAATAATGTCACTCCAGACAGTGTAAAATTTCGCTGTAATTTAAGGTCAATTGCTACAACCATCAGCTGAAAGTAATAGCGAAGTGGATGCTTGCACTTTTTTACTACAAAAGCAAGAAATATGTTCTAAAAGTATTAATGTGTTAGTACAGCCTTCTGAAAAACACTCTGAAATTTGTTATATGAGTATTAACACTAATTTAGCCCAAAAAAATTCCGAGTGTTATGTATTAGGTTGGGTGTGCAGCAGACTGCCATACGAACAATGTCGAAATGCTCTGTGTAGCCTACATAACAATTTTGATATAGTTAATACACAAATAGAATTAAAAAAATACACAGAGTTATCAAGGATGTATTTTCCCAATGAAATGGCCAAAAAGGCATCTGACGTTATAAACATAATTAAAAAAGACATTTACAAGTTTTTAAGGAAGTGTAGTGGACGTTAAAGCTAAATTAATATTAAATTGTGATATTAAACAAAATATGGAAAATGTTTGTGATAGTTGTTGTAAATTATTTTTAGATAAATATATAAATGTATTGATTAAGGCTTTTGTAAATCAGAAAAATGAAAAAACTAGGAAGCAGCTAAGATCAAAAGTAAAATCTAAAAATATCAAATTAAAGAAAATTACTCACAATTATATATGCATTTTTATTTTACTTACTCCTTCCTACCTTTAGGTGGTAGAATGTGATTACTGACTGTTTAGTATATGTACTTTCAGATTCGATTTCTTAGTAGTGGAACAAGACAATCAGGTCCATTCTGTAACCTCAAATCGAATAGAGTTCACAGCAATGCATGAAAATCGGATCGCTATGTTGTCATTATGAAAGAAGCGGTAGCTGATAAAAATTCGCAATTCCGATTCAATCGGCCTTCTACATCAGTTAGAATACCGATTTTTCGAAAATAGAAGACAGTGATTCCGATTTGAAAACATTCCAATCTGACTGTCTATTTCTATTCAATTTTATAAAAGTTACGGAATCAATCTGACTGTCTATTTCTATTACGGAATAGATCTGAATGTCTCATATTGAAAGTTTAGCTAACTTCTACATCATTATAGCAACTTGTATGATCTAGGATACACAACAAATGTCGACAGCACTGTCATGAGAATGCTTAAGAACACGTTGAATTCTCCAAACGCGCAATTTAATTATAACAACACTTCCAAAAAGCAGCACGTTCCATTTGTGTTTTTGTTGAAATACGTACGAAATTATGTAATATAATACATAATGTTGACGTAGATACATAGTTCCTAGATAAAATTTGCATTTTATAGTTCCAATAAATAATAATAATAAATAATAACTAAATATTTCACTATGCTCATAATACGCAATGTTATTAAAATTGTGTAGTTGTCAACTCAAACCACCAGATGACGCTGTTTCGGTGACTGCCAACATAATGTATGCAAACTGTCAAGAGTTGCACGTATTACCATTGAATGTATTTGGTGATAATAAGCAAACAAATAATATGCTCAATTAGGGTAAATGTGTATAAAAGTATGCACGATCATTTTTAAAATATACCGCCACCTATAATAGTATATTAAGAAACAAGTTTCGTAAGAAGCGTTTTTATCGCACGAGTACAAGTTTAGAAAACGACCAGCGCAACGGGGAGTTTTCTAATGGACGAATGCGATAAAGCGTCTTATGAAACGAATTTCTGATACTATTTTTCTTATTTTACATATTTGTGTTGAAAATTTTGAAAAAATGTAAATTCCATTTGTCACCTTATTTCATAATTTTGAATGTAGGTTGGCAACAGTGGTATTTGTTTGTTTGAGTTCGATACAAATATAGAGTATTAAAACTATTATTTGTTACTAATTCATTTCAAACTACCAATAAATATGTTCTCAATAGAAGTTGTATATTATATACATTATAATCGGAATAAAATTACACTATACTATGTAAACTTAATAATTTACACTCAAGTGAAGTTAACAAGGTTAAATGAAGGTTATATTTGACGCAAAAGATGTAATCGGCTTAATCTGAAAGTATATTGACGCTTTATCTTAAAACACAATAAAAAAGAGAAATCGTCCATATTCGGTTTTGGTCATCTTAATCATTACAATGCATTAATCAGGAATAATTCAATACAAAGGACATATACACATTTCAAATAAGAATAGGTTATGTTACATTTACGTTTACATACATCAAATAAAGAACTTCATTAGTTTACATACCAACATCAAGAAAAAAAATGTTAGGTTACTAAACTTTAAAGTCAAACATTGAAACACCCATTTGAGTGTCATAATGTACATATTAAACACGCAAAATAGAAAAAATATATTAAGCAATCAGTTTCATTCCAAACTGCAAATTCTGGTAATGGATAAATCAGAAATCTACATTATTTATGCCGCTGCAACAATATGCCCAATATAAATTTACATGTGTTTACACTCTAGTTTTTTGTTGTCAGTATTTAGTGTTTTAAGAGGTAAGTACTAATATTTTGGGTTAGTAAGCGTTTTTGTATGCTTTTATACAGGGTGATTGGTCGAAACCATTCATTAGAAGTATTAGGAGTTCCAGCCATGGCTGATTTCTGAAAGTTTGTATCTGGACTAAGTGATTCATATTCTATTTAAGGAAAATATTTTCCGGTTATACCGGAAGTAGCCATCAACTTTGTTATTTTAAATTGAATCGTACCATTTTTATGGCATATTCGAATTGTACTCGCCATTTTAGTAGAAATTTTATCAATGTTCCCTATACTTAAATTTAATATTTTTTGAGATTTAAATTTTTTTTCGAAAATTATTGGTTGAACACTATGACATTTGACAATGCCTACTGGCGCCATTTTTAGTACGAAGCAAGTAATATTGACGTTATGCATAGGGGTATCCTTATGCTTTACGCTGATGCTTCCGGTACTGCCGAATTATCTACAGGGTGTTCAAAATGTGACTTCCATCTTTTGAAAATAAAAACCATCAAAACTTAACTTTTTCAAATACAATGCCCAATATTTTCTTCCTTTAACGGATGCAGAATAAAATTCTGCATCGATTTGTATTAGCATTCCCTACACCTATCTTCAACAGTTTTTCAGTTATTCAGGTATTTCTAAAATCTCGTCCGAAATTTAGAAAAGTTAATTCGATTTCTCCACGCCCGAAGCCTACTACAGATGCAGAAACCAATTACATTAATGTAGTTTACCAAAGCAAACAGAACTGTTAGATTTCGTCAACAAATAAGATGAGAATAAAATTAATATGCAAATAACTATTAATATTATTAATAAATTAAAGTAAGAAAAACAATTCAAAATTTTATAAATGTTCTATGTGGCCTCCATTTTGTTGAAGACAACCTAAAAGTCTTGACTGAACTTCTTTCGTGCAAGCTTTTTTGACGTGATGACGATTTAACTGGCGAAATGCCGTCGTTACTCTTAAGTCTAGGTCTTCTCTTGTGTGGACTGGAGTGGCGTATACTTGATTCTTGACTTCGCCCCACACGTAGAAGTCGAGTGGAGTTAGATCGGGAGATCGGGGAGGCCACCGCCATGGTCCGTTTCGACCGATCCACTGATCACCAAACATAGTGGTGAGCTCTTGATCAACGTCACGCGTTGAATATGCAGGAGGTCCGTCCATTTGATACCAGCAGTATTGTAAAATATTAAGAGGCAGATTTTCTAAAAATTCAGAGACATCCGTTCTCAGAATCTCCAAATATTTTATACTTGTCAAATTTTCATCATAAATTTGAAAAGAGACACGACCATTCATTACAAGACAAAACACGTTAAAACTAAATTTGTTTTGAAAATTTGATTCTCGCTTGAAATGTGGGTTTTCCGACGCCCAATAGTGCCAATTACGTCGATTAACAATTCCTTCTCTGGTAAATGTTGCTTCGTCCGTCCAAATGATTTTTCGTAAAAACAGCGGGTCTTCCTGAATTCTGATTAACATTTGCTCACAAAATTCCACTCGCTTGAAATTATCGCCTGGATGAAGTGCTTGAACCAAGGTAAACGAATAATCATGCTTCTTTAAGATGTATTGTATGGAATAGTAAGACAGGCCCAAATCTTCTGCAGCAGATCGTATCGAGCCGTGGGGATAGTTATTAAAATATGCTAGGACATTAACTTCATTAGCTTCTTCGCCAGTAATAGGCTTTGATCGTGTTCTGGCAGCTTTCTCTGTTCCATACCGTAAAAAGTTTGACTCTATTCGCTTAAATTTGTGCTTGTTCATTGGTGTTAAATGAGGATATCGGTCATTAAACAAACGGCAAGTTCTGCTAATAATCTTATCACATTCTCCATGAATATAAAATAAGTTCAAAATATCCCTGTTTGAATACTTCCCATTTTCCATTTTGATAAACCGAACACAGAAACACAACAAAAGGTATTGACAGTTACTAACAACAAACTTAGCTGTGGTTTCCATGGCTATCCATGGAAAAATCAGGTAAATCGTTTTGAATTTCAGAAGAAATGAACAAATACCTCAATATGAGAAAAACTATCGAAGATAGGTATAGGGAATGCTAATACAAATCAATGCAGAATTTTATTCTGCATCCGTTAAAGGAAGAAAATATTGGGCATTGTATTTGAAAAAGTTAAGTTTTTATGGTTTTTATTTTCAAAAGATGGAAGTCACATTTTGAACACCCTGTAGATAATTCGGCAGTACCGGAAGCATCAGCGTAAAGCTTAAGGATACCCCTATGCATAACGTCAATATTACTTGCTTCGTACTAAAAATGGCGCCAGTAGGCGTTGTCAAATGTCATAGTGTTCAACCAATAATTTTCGAAAAAAAATTTAAATCTCAAAAACTATTAAATTTAAGTATAGGGAACATTGATCAAATTTCTACTTAAATGGCGAGTACAATTCGAATATGCCATAAAAAGGGTACAATTCCATTTAAAATAACAAAGTTGATGGCTACTTCCGGTATAACCGGAAGTGTAGTCATCATGAAAATATTTTCCTTAAATAGAATATGAATCACTTAGTCCAGATACAAACTTTCAGAAATCAGCCATGGCTGGAACTCCTAATACTTCTAATGAATAGTTTCGACCAATCACCCTGTATATTATAGTTCTAATTCGTATTATTAAAAAATAATAAAAACCTAATTGTGGTAAGAAAAACTGACTAAAATCTAAAATTGTACCGGGTGGCCAGATAAGAATGCAAAGTGCTGTTTCTCGGAAACTATTTGTTGTAGAGAGTTGCGCTAATAGTATATTGTATACCAGTAGGAAAAGCTTGACATTCCTGGACGACGTGAAAATTGCAACACGGAGTCCAGGAATGTAGCTATTCCTACGTGGTATACAGACTATTTTTCTGCAAATCGTGCAAATCGTTAAAAATTGTTACAAATACTAAAGAATTTAAAAGTTTGTTAATTTTAAAAGGGGTGTCGTGAAATTTGTTGCATAACTATGGAAACGCATCGTGATAATAAATTTGTCAAACTTGACGCATTAAAATTTTATTTCTGGTATTTTCCAAAATATCGAATAAAAGTTGTGCCACGATGAGTGACAATGAATTGTCCATTCCGGTAACTCCTTCAGAATTAGTAGTAAATACTGCCACATTAGATTTATTACCAAAAAAATCAAGAGAAAAATATGAATATGCATACAATCGTTTTATGGATTATCGTAAGAATAAAAATGTGAGTTCTTTCTCAGAAAATGTTGTAATGGCATACTTCTTGGAAGTAAGATGAAATCTTCATCTTTATGGGCCAATTACTTAATGTTAAAGTCAACCCTTGCGATTAAACATGATGTGGATATATCTAAATATGCAAAACTTCGTTCATTATCGCAAGCTGACGGTTATAAACCAAAAAAATTGAAGATTTTAACAGAATAGGAAATCAAAAAATTCATTCAGGAAGCTTCAAATGGAAATTATTAATGATTAAGGTACTTACCTTGTATATCTTGGATTTTTGTATGGATTACCTACTTATTTACTTTTTTAAGATGCTTTAATATTTGGTATTTCCGGAGCCTGTAGAATGGATGAACTAGTGAAAATAACCCTACAAGGTGTAGAAGATCTGTAATCTAAGCTTTTAATACCATATCAGACTCTAAAACCTACAAACCAAGATCATTTGTAGTTAATCAAATGTATTTAAGTATTTACCGCAAGTATGTTGCATTAAGACCAGAAAACATGAATAGCATTCGATTTTTCTTTAAAAAACGCAATGGAAAAGGTTATAGACAAGTAGTAGAAATACATCAATTTAGAAAAATGCCCAAAATAGTTGCTACTTATTTCAGTTTGCCAAATTCTACAGAATATACCGGCCACTGCTTTCGTCGGTCTTCTGCAACAATGTTGGTTGATTCTGGTGGAGATATTACTAGCTTAAAGAGGCGACATGGATGGAAATCATCAAACGTTGCTGAAGGATATATCGAAAAGTCTCTTAACAATAAGGTAAAGGTGGCAAACAAAATTTTTAACACAGAAAGTATTGAACAAAATAATCCCGTAGTGCTTATCTAACGCTTAATAACTCTGTTAATTGTTGTCAAACGAACAAAATTTGCCATCAGGATAATATGCAACAAAGTAACTAATCTAGTTCATGTTAACCTTTCATGCTCTCTAATTGTAGTAATTGTCAAATATCTGTAAATATAACAAACACAATGCATTTCATCATGTGTTAAGAACGTTAAAAATAAAACTTAATAAAAAACCTGTTCTCAATAATTTTTGTGGTGCATAAATAACTATAAGGAAACATCATCTCCTTACAGTACAGAAATGAATATTTCCGTACAGTTATTTTTCGTTGCATGACTACAACTAGATGCATGGAAATATTGACTTTTTATTCCAAAAATTGTATTAGAAATATCAAAATTTCTGAACGATTTGCGGAAATAAAATTTATTACTAAAGTGGTCAAAAAAAGTCCGTGGAAAATATTTTCAAATTTGCAAGATGGCCGCCAGGGGGCGTAACCGCCATCCTAGACTTTTAAAGTGATTTTTTACTGAAATTCACCTAGTAAATTTACCAAAAAATTATATGCTTTTTAAAGCTCAGCTTTATTCGAGTAATTTTTGTTTGACGTATCTATTAAAATAAAGTGGTGGGGGGTGATTCAGTGATTTTTTTTAAATAAACAGCTGTAACTCCTAAACGACTAAACTGATTTTAATAAACTTAGTCTCGTTGGAAAGAGTATTTATTGCTCCACCAAATCCATCTTACCTGTAATATGTCTAATTTTTAGTGATGCCGCTAGAGGGCGTTTTTTGATATATCATAAAATTGCAAAATTCTCTAAAAAATTAAATGTAACAATATGACTTTTTTTTTCATAAAAATGAGATGAAATCATCCCTAAATAAGTTAGTGAAAACCGCATCTCGATATCTTATTTATGCACTAAACTATAGAAGAAAGAAAATTTAGTTATTATAAAATTTGAAAAAGTCTATATTACAACGGTATTTATTCTTATTTGTCTTTTTTCAAGATTCAATGAAAAATTTCATCATTTTATAATTTTTAAATAATAAAAGTTTTCATAATTTCAAAAATTAAATGTAATAATATATTTATTTTTGAAAGGTATTATTCCAAATTTGTGGAATTCTTTTTATTAACTTCATTTATAGCCCTAAAAAGGACCAATAGTGCAATAATGCCTATTTAAGTAGGCATCAAATACCTACTTAATGCCTACTTAAATGCTCGAATTCTCCCATCGACCTCGATGCATTGTTGGAGTCGCTCATGCGTGGACATTACAGCAGCTTCAACTTCTGCTCTTGACAGGCTACTAATGGCCTCACGAATTCGTACTTTCATACCGTCTCTCGTTGTTGGTGGAGCTTCGTAAACAATATCTTTTAAACGACCCCCATAGATAAAAGTCCAAACAGGTTAAATCTGAGGATCGGGTGGTCAAGGAAATAGACTTCATCGTCCAATCCACCTCTGGTGATATATTAAATTTAAGTGTTCTCGCACATTTATTGAAAAACGTGCTGGGAAACCATCTAGTTGTAAAAATATATTTTGCCGTAATTGCAGGGGCACATCTTCTAATTCTTCTAATAAAATAGGCAATTGGTTTACCAGAAAATCAAGAAACACGGCACCATTTAGTGGTTCATCAAAGAAATAGGAACCTATAATAGTTCCGTCCAGGATGCCACACCACACATTAACACTCCAACGACCTTGATGTTGGACCTCGTGCAACCAGTGAGGATTGGTGTCAGACCAATGATGCATATTATGGAAATTAACGTTTCCATCACTTTTAAAAGTGGCCTCGTCCGTCGAAAGAATTTCGGGTAAAAATCCTCTATTTTCCCTGATCATGCCCAACATCCAATGACAAGACTATCTGTCGGTCAAAGTCTTCGTCATGTAAGGCTTGATGTAAAACCATATGATACGGGTGTATTCTATAAATTTGAAACTACAAACACATTGTGAAACATGTAAAGTAGTATTTTCAGTGACAAGAACTTACCTATGATCCTTCAAAATGTTTTGAATAGTAGTTCGTGACATATCCAACGCAAGAGACATTGCTCTTGTACTAACGTGGCGATTCAATCACACGTATGCTAAGACATTAACAATATTGTCTTTCATTCTTCTATTCTCGCATCGCGAGATGCCGATCTGGATATCGAGCTGAGTATACTCTCTTAGCCAATGCCGCATTTTGAAGACATTCAAAATATACCGCAATCATATCACTGTCTCACAGTACTTAAAATTTAATTTAGATCTAGTTACATCTATTGAAGTTAGAGATACTTTATTGTCTCTGAATAGTAGTAACATGAAAGATATACACCGTGTCCAAGATAAGGATGCCCACTATGGGGATCTCGGAAACGGTAAGAGATGCAAGGTTGGTTAAATGGAACAAAAGTTACGCATTTGAGAGGATGGTCTTTGTAGAACTCGAATATCTCTTTTAGTTTTTGAGATATTTGAAAAAAATTGAATTTTCTGATTTTCGTTTTTATTTTTTTCTGACGTTATTTGAAGAACTATCAAGAAAAGAAGAGCACAATTTCATTGCCACTTTTCTAGCTCTACTTAATGCTGTTATTCAATTTTTGATACAACGTTTCGTTTGTTAGCAACCATCACCAACTTTATTTTTTTAAATACACGAAAAAATTATTTTTGCCATATTTAAATTCTCTCCTTGATTCTGAATTCAACGATATATCACACTTTATATTTTTGATACGTTTCGGATGCGAAAATTCATAATCAATGTAAAACATCGAAAACGTACGGTTAAAACTAATACTAGAAACATTAGAAAACTGTAAAATTATTATAAAATAATGTTTTCTCATTTTCTAATGCCTGTTGTGAATAAAATGATTAACCAGTATGTATTTAGTGAAAATAGTATTAATTAAACAGTTAAAATACATCTTCCGTCGTACTGATGCATTTGATAAAAATAAGTTGGCTTTGCATTTTGTTTACCTACCTGTCATAATTTATTGTTGTCCGTATTACGTTTGTTTGGTGGTCTTTGAGTTAATTACATTTTGTGTTTACCTAAATACAATATGGTAGGAGTACATTTTTCAAATAATGAAAAATTCGATATACTGACGTGTTACATTTTGCGTCAACGTAATTGTTCTGAAGCCGAAATAATGTATTTAAACAAATATCCAGAAAGGCGTCAACCACACAAAAGAACTTTTCGCACATTAGCAGTTAATCTAAAAGAATAGGGTGCGTTCAAAAAACCTGTAAAATCTCGCAAAAAACCTTGCAATTAAGAAAAAGCCAATACTGTTTTATTAGCTGTAACGGAAAATCCAGCGGTTTCTACTAGGAAAATTGAAGAGGCAACCGGCATAGCCCATTCCACAGCTCATTATGTTCTAAAGAAGGAGAAAGTACATCCATATAAATTTAGAATTTGCCAAGGACTTCGACCAGGTGACCCAGAAAGACGTAGAATATTTTGCGAATGGTATACACGTCAATCTCAAGACAATGAATATTTTCCGAATAAAATAATATGGTCCGATGAAAGTATGGTTAATAATAATGGAATTTTTAATCGTAGAAATGCTCATTATTGGGCAGGGGTAAATCCACGTCTGTACAAAACGGCCACACACCAACACCGTTTCGGATTTAATGTGTGGGCTGCTATATTCGGTACTCGAATTATAGGTCCTTTCATTTACCACGAGTCCTTAAATTCTGAACGTTACCAAATTTTACTCCAAAATGAATTAGAGATAGCTTCGAATGATTTGCCTTTCCAATAAGTTGAAGGTTGTTGATTTATGCAGGACGGTGCACCAGCACATAATTCTACAGTTGTCAGAGAATACCTGTCAGTTAGATTTCCAGAAAGATGTATTGGCGAATGTACGGTGGCTAGCCCGTTCTCCAGATATAACACCTTTGGATTTTATTCTTTGGGGATACATTAAAAATTACATTTATGGAAACGATATTGAAAACGAAGAAATTTTACAAAGATTAGTTCTCGAAGCGTTTGCTAGTATTACTCCTCAAATGCTGAAGAATGTTTTAGATGCTACAGTTAGAAGATGCAATTTATGTTTAGAGAATAACGGGAATCTTTTGGCACATCTTTAGTGAGTTTATTAACCTTTAAAATAAATTTGCTTTTTATTTGTCTATCATTTAAAATTACAAAACATAATTTTATAATAATTTTACGGTTTTCTAATGTTTCTAGTATTAGTTTTAACTGTACGTTTTCGATTTTTTACATTGAATATGAATTTTATCATCCGAAACGTATCAAAAATATAAAGTGTGATATATCGTTGAATTCAGAATCAAGGAGAGAATTTAAATATGGCAAAAATAATTTTTCGTGTATTTAAAAAAATAAAGTTGATGATGGTTGCTAACAAACGAAACGTTGTATCAAAAATTGAATGACAGCATTAAGTAGAGCTAGAAAAGTGGCAATGAAAATGTGGTCTTCTTTTCTTGATAGATCTTCAAATAAGGCCAGAAAAAATAAAAACGAAAATCAGAAAATTCAATTTTTTTCAAATATCTCAAAAACTAAAAGAGATATTCGAGTTCTACAAAGACCATAAATACATCCTCTCAAATGCGTAACTTTTGTTCCATTTAACCAACCTTCCATCTCTTACTGTTTCCAAGATCCTCATAGTGGGCATCCTTATCTTGGACACGGTGTATATGGCATTAGTGTTAATCTGATAAAATCAAATGTTAGTCTGTATGTTTCGCCTCTTGTAAAATTAATCAACGAAACCCTCTCAAAGCGCACTTTTCCAGATAGTTTAAAGGTAGCTGCTGTAGTGTCAATTTACAAAAAGGGTAAAGTTGATGTAGCAAATTACCATCCAATATCAGTTTTGCCAACAATTTCAAAAGTATACGAAAGGATTATAGTTAAGCAAATCAGTACATACTTTGGCAACAATAATCTCTTTACTGAAAATCAATTTGGGTTTAGATCCGGTAGGTGTACCTCTGATGCTATCGCAACCTTTGTTAACCAGACTCTTGATTATTTCGAAAGAGGTGAACATGCACATGCTATTTTCATACATTTATCAAGGGCGTTTGATAGTGTATCACATGACATACTACTAACAAAATTCAAAAAAGTGTACAATTTTAATGAGAAAAGTATAGCATTGATAAAATCTTATTTATCAAATCGGTATCAATGTGTAAGAATAAACAATGAATATTCAAGTAAACTGCCATTAACTAAAGGTGTACCCCAAGGTAGTATCCTCGGCCCACTTTTGTTTCTGATATACATTAATGATATGCCTAGTTTTGTATCACAAGGGAATAATTGTCTATTGTACGCAGACGATGCTACATTGTTGGTTGGTGCAAAGAGCATTGATGAAGCTATGAAAGAATCTGAACAGTTGTTTGGAAGAGTTAATAACTGGTGTCATATTAATCAACTGAACATTAATTTGAATAAAACAGAAAAAATGATTTTATCGCTCAGATATCATAACTCACTAAACATTCCTTTTGTATAGACACAAAATTAAATTTTTCGGATCATGCTGACTATATAAGCACCAAGATTTGTAGTAATGTATACGTTCCAAGACGATTATCAAATAGTGTATCACCTACTGTTTTAAGATCAGCTTATTTTGCTCTGATTCATTGTCATGTATCTTATTGAATAATTGTATGGGGCCATTCTGCTGCTTGGAAAACAATATTTAGGTATCAAAGAAAGGCCGTAAGAATTGTAGCAAATCTTGGTTATACGGCTGATTGTAAAGAGGTGTACTCTCATTTTCAAATTCTAACTGTACCTTCTATATTTATACTTACCTGCAGAGCTGGGAAGTATTTCAAAATTTAAATACTTTCAAGTATTTAAATACTGAAAAGTATTTAAATACTTATATTTAAGATACTTTTTGGAAATAGTATTTATACTTATAATTGTAAATACTCTTGAAAAGTATTTAGTATCTTGTATTTAAAAAAAGTATTTAAATACTTCTGAAATATTGAAATACTTTTGGAAGTATTTAAATACTTATAATATATTTAAATAGTTCTAAATTATTTAAATACTTTTAGGAATGTTTAAATACTTTTACATATTTAAATACTTTGAAACTATTAAAGTACTTTTAAAGTATTTAAACGCTTTGAATAATACTCAAATCCTTTTAATTGAACAAATGTTTAAATTAAAAACTTTAAAATATTTAAATACTTTGATTTATAAAGATTGTACCATGTTAAAGTAAATTTTGGTATTCAAAATCTATGATCAATATGGAATTGTTTTAATTTTACAAATTGAGTAATGAAGAAATTTGGATGGGATTAATTTTTATTATAAATGAATTCAAATTTTTTTGTATGTAAATGTAAAATATTGTTTATGCGTATGTTCATTCTAACTTTTAGAGAGAAAGAATAAAATTGCATATAAAAAAGCAAAGACAGACGAATACGAATATAAATGATCGCCGATCGGGATTGGGAGAACACACAACGGGGATCTGTAATCTGTAGTTTGTGCTACCCCTGCAATTTGAAAAACAAAAAATACCAAGCTCAGGTTTCAATTTATGTCTTTATGCATAAGTAATTACATTTTAAACAATGGTGCATCCTATAAGCGAAAACAAGAATGTCAAGAATGCATAATCCCGTAATTAGCATTATTAGTAACAATTTTGCTTAATGGGTAAATACTTATTACATCCTGGAAGAAATTAATAATTATATCGGTGATATAAGGATTTTTATTTGTAAAATATTAGTTTAGTTATAACGTTCTTTGATATAGGTACTTCTCGTGATCATGAGTTTTAATATTTTTTAGACTTAAAAAAAACTGAAGTTGCTTTGTGTAACAGTGTGTTATAATCTAGATGTTGATATACAGTTGTGTTAATTGCTGGCTACAGCCTACAGTAAAGTAAGGTAAGTTATTCTCTATTATTCTCGGATGCAGAGGAAATAATTTATTACTGATTTAACGACAAAACGTAATACGGTATAAAAAAATTTGCTTGCCGAAAAAATAAAATTACCACAAAAAATTTGTGATTAGATATATAGGATCTTCATTACTTAAGAAAACATGATAACCATTTTCCATTTTCAGATCATGTTTATGAAGAAAAGTTGTTTATAATTCAAAATAAATTTTAAATTTTTTAATTTTTATGTCCCGAGCGGAGTTGACTGAAAAAAATTACTATTAATTTTATAATAAAACGCAAAAAATAAAAATAAGATTACCATTCTAAAAATTTTTTTATAAACATGATAAAAATGAAAAACAATTGCGTAATTCTCTTTCGTAGCATTTCCAATATTTCTATGTTTTCTTAATTTGTATAACACCCTGTACTGTTCATCGGATTTTTCCGATAAGCAGTACCTATTTCATAGAGAAAACTTCTTATCGTAAAATCAATGGTATAAATTATTTTCCTTTTCTCAAGTAATTATTGAATTTTTATACTTTACCGCGCCGATGTGAGAAATCTCAGTATTCTCAGTGCCAACTTGGTATAAATTAAGTAGATAAATCAAAGTTTTTTTAAATGGTAGAGCACGTGGAATATAAGTATTCCAAATTGCGGTCTTTTGGTAGTATAAACAATATTTGTACAAGGTGTTCTAAATTTGAGATGTGACGTCATCGATTAATTATTTTCCAAATTGACTGCCAAACTCAATATTTTCCGTTGTATGTGGTATTCGAAGGATACTTACAATTTAAGAGAAATGTAGATGTCAAAATTAGACACAAAAACAAACTACTAAAAATTAGTATAGATTATTCTCACTATAATAATGCTATAATTGGATAGAATTAAACACGTGATAAATTAATCACACTACATGATTGTATAATAAGAACGTGAAAAAATAATCAAAATAAAAGACAACCGGTTTTAATTTTGTAAAAATGTTACTTCAGAAGAAAAAAATTCTTATAGGTTCGTAAAAATTGCAGAAAATTGTAACCTTTAAGAAATACCTAAACAATTATTTGGTAGCTCTTTTCATGTGCTTTCAATTTTCAAAACAGTCTCTGACCCTGTCGGCCTATTTTTTTAATAATAAAAACCTCAACCAAAATACTAATTGACAAATACAACTGTATTTGATCTTGATTTGAGTTTCTTTCAAGTTATAGAAACCCGCGCTGTAATTTTCGTTGTATCCAATTTCTGACAAATGGATGTTTTTTATATTGACAATTCTGATTGTTATTTATTATCTAAATATTTAATCTAGCACTTATTAGTAAAAAAGTATTTAAAAATTACAACTAAGCGAATTAAGTAAGGGTAGTAAGATTAAAGAAAATTAATGTTTCGTGTAAAGCAAAAACTTACAAGCATTCATTATTAATAAAACATCATCAAAAATTATCATTAACTGACAATAACTGGGCTGTCAAATTTATATTTGAGTGTACAAAATGACATATTTTTACTATCTGCGTAAAATCTAACTACTTCTTTATTGAGTATTTACTATTTTACACATTTTTAATCATTTAGTGTACTCAAAATAAAAGTTTAAAGAATTTCATTCTAGGTCAAAAAAATGTATTAAAAATATTTCAAAAGTGGTATTTAATACTTTTGATATCTAAATACTAGTCATATTTAAATACTTTTAATATCATAAATATAAATACTTTAAGTATTTAAATACTTTAATGAAGTATTTAAATATTTTTAGCATTTAAATACTTTCAGAAAGTATTTATTTTTCAAAAAATATTTAAATACTTTTGGTATCTTTTATTTAAATACTTTTTCCTCAAAAAAGTATTTTATATTTAAATACTTTTTTGATAGTAAAAGTATTTTGTATTTAATATTTAAATACTTCTTAAAAGTATCTTTCCCAGCTCTGCTTACCTGTCTCTATCATGCTAAGCGTATTATCTGCAATTATACTTTACAGTCGGATATTCATTTATACAATACTCGTTTTAAAAATAACATCTGTGTTCCATACTGGCGTTTATCTAAAACACAGGATGGTTCTGAGTTTTGGATAAAAAAGTTTTATAATGCTATCCCGCACACATTAAGATCTCTTGCTTATAATGCTTTCAGAGAAAAAGTCAAGATTTCTTATTAATAACGTGTTTTATTCTTATGAAGAATTTATAAACTTTGATTTAGATTTAATGCAAACGTAAATGTAAGAACAATATATATTTTGATTAAATGTTTGACGAGCGAATGTACACATTTGTTACAAAGCATAAATAAATTTATTATTATTATTATTAACAGCTTCATCACTCGTAAAAGACATTACATGTAGTTTTAAGGACTTACTTGTGCAACAAACATAAATTACTCTGTCTATCAAATTTTAATATTTGTTTACAAGTTGATTTTAGGTATTTGTTTTTTCTCAATGGCCTACTCCTAATATTCTGTCTATTCTGCACTTGCATATTCTATGCATTTATTATTATGCTCCTACACCTTTTTTTTTTAATTTTTGAAATTATGAAAACTTTTATTATTTAAAAATTATGAAATGATGAAATTTTTCATTGAATCTTGAAAAAAGACAAATAAATAAGAATAAATACAGGTGTAATATCGACTTTTTCAAATTTTATAATGACTAAATTTTCTCTCTTCGATATTTTAGGGAAGGAATAACATATCGAGATGCAGTTATCACTAAGCTATTTAGGCATGACTTCATTTCATTTTTATGAAAAAAAAGTCATATTTTTGCATTTAATTTTTTAGAGAATTTTGCAATTTTCTGATATATCAAAAAATGCGCTCTAGCGGCATCACTAAAAATGAGACATAATACAGGTAAGACGGATTTGATGAAGAAATAAATGCTCTTTCTAACGAGACTAAGTTTATTAAAATCAGTTCAGTCGTTTAGAAGTTACAGCTGTTTATTTAAAAAATCGCTGAATCACCCCCCACCACTTTATTTTATAGATACGTCAAACAAAAATTACTCGAATAAAGCTGAGCTTTAAAGAGCATAGCATTTTTTGGTACACTTACTTGGTGAATTTCAGTAAAAAATCACTTTAAAAATTTAGGATGGCGGTTACGCCCCCTGGCGGCCATCTTGCAAATTTGCTTTTTTTTTTTTGGCCATTTTAGTAATAAAATTTTTTACCGCAACTCTCTACGACGAATAGTTTCCGAGAAACAGCACTTTGCATTCTTATCTGGCCACCCAGTATACGTATGCATAAGAGTACGCACTAGAAGAAGCAATGCGTGCTCTTGTACATCGTTGGCCATTGTGCTACTCTTATACGTAGCACTGTAATAGTGAAAATAGGTAAGTAATATAAGTATTTTTTATAGATTAATAATTTACGATTATGAGCCGTTATAAAAGAAAAAGTTCTCGAAAGCAGGTGCTGAAAGGAAGAAAATTTGGAGGAAATCAAGCGCGAAATCACTGAAGGTTTTAGTAAACGAAGTATTGCTAGGGAAATGGGGATAAATGAAGCAACACTAAAATAAACGATTAAAAACAGGTACAG
The DNA here is from genome assembly GCA_036346205.1 of Vesta saturnalis. Taxonomy (NCBI): domain Eukaryota; kingdom Metazoa; phylum Arthropoda; class Insecta; order Coleoptera; family Lampyridae; genus Vesta; species Vesta saturnalis. The sequence continues at coordinate 271,224 of JARFJB010001224.1, forward strand.
TCCCAAAGTCCTTAGGGAGATTTAACACTGATATTCCTGAAAATATGGAAGCTGAATTAACAAAGTACGAGACCTGGATTTACGATTTTATGGTATTACTACGAAAGATTTAAATATAGCAGCCTATAAATTTGCTGACGAGAACAACATTCAACACAGGTTTAATGAAAATAAAAAAATGGCAGGTGAATCTTGGATGAAAGGGTTTTGTCAATGACATAAAATAACAGTTCGGCAGTTAGAAAAATGTTCAATGGGTAGAATTATGATTATATATATATATATATATATATATATATATATATATATATATATTATATATATATATATATATATATATATATATATATATATATATATATATATATATATATATATATATATATATATATATATATATATATATATATATATATATATATATATATGATTTTTTAAATCTTACGACTTTGTATGACCATTTATAATATGCACGAAACTGGTGTATCAACTGTACCGATGATATTTCCCAGAAAACGGATGAATTATTAGCTTTTTCTAAATGCATCAGCAGGTACGTGCCAAATGATTTCAAAATCTGGATTTATTAACAAAGATTTATTTTGCCAATGGTTGATGCATTTTAAAAACTACAGCAAACCCAGCGATGAAAGTTCGGTTTTATTAATCCTCGATAACCATAGTTCCCACCGTGAATTAGATACCATTCAGTTTTGCAGGAAAAATCACATTGATTTACTGTCTTTACCGCCTCATGCAAGCCGTTAAAGGGTGTATACTCTAGGGTCTAGAGAATGGGTTAAGTGGATAATAAATCATCCGGGGAAAGTAATATCACAGTTTCAAGTTGTCGGACTATCCTTTAAACAACACCCACAATTTAGAGTCCGCCCCAAACCCATTGAACTCATGGATAATGATGATCCATTAAATACATCACCTATAAATTTCCAACCCAATGAGAACATCGCGGTAGAAATAATTGAAGAATCTCAAGTATCCATTTCATTACATGTAACACCACCACCAACAGATATTACCAATCTTGATATAATGTGCGAAGATGGGATAGTTATATCTAACAGTTTGTCAATAATTGAAGAGGAAGCCACGACTCGGTTAGTACCTGTTTCAGAAATTTTTCCTTCGCCACAGATAAAAGGTATACCCAATCGCCGAAAATCAAAATCCTGTCTAGTACAAAGAAAGCCATAGAAGAAAAGTAAAAAGGAATCGGTAAAAAGAAAAATAGTTGCTGGTAGCTCAAAATCTCAAAAATTAAAAAAATTGGAAAAGAAAAATAAAAATGATGTACGTTGTCCAGGATGCGGAGAATTATGCTAAAATCAGCATAACATTCCCCATCCAACGCCATAAAAATATGTCTTAACCCCGATAAGAAAAAATAAACCTGATGATGGTTCAGAATAAACGAAACGTTACATAATATTTTTAATACCGTATTAGTATTGTGCGTAAAAAGGTGCCTTAATAATGTTTAATCGAATTTTGAAAATTCCTAATAATAAGGTGGCCAAACGCGAAAAACGAAAATCGAAATTTTTAGTTTTTTGAGCATAAAACCAAATCCATTCGAGTTAGCTCAAATCTCTTTTCAGATTATTACTCGGCATCGAATTTAGCAAAAGTGCCGAATTTAAACCTATATCCTATCTCTTATAATAAGCGAGATCCCCATGCTTGCCCTCGAATTTGGGACAGCCTGTACATATCCTATGGTTTGGTAAGTTTTTGTTACTGTTAGAAAATTAATAAAGTTCATAGAATACGCGATACTATTATTTTTTACTAGAAATTTACCTCATAAATAATGATTAATGAAATGGGTGCGATATTGGGCACATTTCCCCTAACATTAAATCGACCTTTTCACTATTATTCATTATGTTGTTGCCTAGTAATTGCATACCATAACGTTGTAATTATAAATGCCGTCACAGCTTAAGTAATTAAATATAAAAACTAATTTTGAAAGATGTGAAACAATCTGAAACAGCTTCACAAAGCAGTTGTTTCCGTTTTCCATGGCAATAACTATTTTGTTTTTTAAATAGTGATCTTGTACTCCTTCAAACAGTTTTTTGCGATTTACAACAAAATTTTCTGATATAATACCCATAAAATTTTATATTTACAGAAAGAAAAAATAATGAGGAATCAGATAGTCTAAAAAATATACAGGGTGTCATTTAAAAAACAATATTGTGTTCGTTTCCGGTTTAACCGAAAATAAAAAAAAATAGTTGATAGCCCTATTAAATGTAGCACATGGCCGTAAACAAAAAATAATTTAACTTTTTTTTATATATCGTAAAATAAAGAAGTTATTGAATGGTCCCTCTACTTTGGATCACACTGTACAGCAACTTCTGTTGGATTGCAACACAAACATTATGCAACATATTGCAACAAGTATAAACTTTTTGTTGGAACAGCTTGTTGTTGCAGAATGCTGCGTCAACACCTTAATGGCTAGTTGCACATTATTTTCATTAATATCGCTCCTATCAGTTTTTCTCTTGTATGTACGAACCATAATTACTGTGTAATTGTGCCATTTCAACTAAAATGGACTTTCGGCAGTGTTGGTTGTATTAACATAAAACATATTATAACAAAACTTACCTATTTTAAAAGATTTTTGAAAAATTGTTGTAACTTATTTAACATTCTACCTATCGCCACCAAACTTTTACCCACAAATGTTAACAATGTTGCCAGTTTGTGTAAATTATTGCAGATTTTAGTGAGTTGCGTATACAGTTTTATTCCACTTGTCTACACTAACCCTCTGTCCACTCTAACCCCCTCTACCCCGAAGTCTTACATTTTGTTTTTAGAATATTAAAATTTCCGTTTTATAAAAAAGTTTCTTTTCCTTTTTTTTTTTTTATACTTTCATGTAACATTTTTTGCTATAGAAATAAGGTGCGTACTCTTAAACATAAGCCTGCGTACTCTTATACACATATGTGTATAAGAGTACCGCATTTCCCGAGTTGTGCATAAAGTGAAATATCTCTTTTTATTTTAGCTTTTTCGCTAAGTGCGTACTCTTATACATATTTACCCTAGGTGTTATTTACCTTTGTGTTATTATCTTAAATGACTATTACTTAAGATCTCTACCATTATAACAATTATTATTGTTGAGCTGGTAAAACGTAATAAAAAAAAAAATGGTTTACAGCATTTAATTAATCTGACAAGTTAATCACAGGTTTATTTTTCACGACTCCTAGTTTACGTAATATATTCCAAGTCTTGCTAGGACATTTTGAATTGCCTACGTGTAACAAGTATGCTTTCTGAAGCATTTTATATTGATCCCAGTGGGAAGAAAGTTTTGTGCACAGATACCAATAATACTACTTCTCATGACAAATCAAGGATACAAGTCACAAACATGATTTAGTCTGTATACCTATCATATTTGTTGATAAACGAGCACGTCATTTACCAAATTGTTGCCATTAACAACGCACAAGTAATATATAACCTTAATAAAATTAAAACTTTAACCATAATGTCATAAAACACATTTAATTTAATCTAAATATACGACTTACCTTAAGTTAGTTTCCTTCGTGAATGTGATATTACTAACTTTTGGTGGGTTGATAAATTGATTTTTATTTGAAAAGCTGCTCGATCTTCGTATTGGACTATTATTTGGTGAGTTTTGTAGTTTATGAGTGTATTGATTCAACTTATTTGTATAAGTTTGATCAATACCTTGAAGATTCTTATTTTGAAAGTGTTCCAGTTTGTTAGATATTTTTAAATTTTTGTCGTCGAATGAATTATGTCTAACGTGTAATGATTTCTGTTTAAGTAAATCTCGTGTTTCATTATTCAGTCGTATATTAGTTTTATTATCGTAATCGCTATCGGGATCGCTATCTAATGATAATCGTTTTTGTAAAGAATTAATGTAATGCTGTGTCGGTTTTAGAAATGATTCAGTTTCCAAGCTGCTATCAGATAAATCGATGTTTAAAGAACTAACACTATTTCTACTACGTGGTCTTGATAAGGCAGTGTGAACTGGTGATGGTATTTTGGTCGGAGATGTTTTCCCTCCAACTACTGGTGGTAAATTAGTAACTTTTTCACATTCCGGAGATTTTTGCACAATTCCATTGTTATGAGCACAACCAACATCTACGTATGTTTGTATTTGAATTTCGGATTTTGTTAAACTTGGCTGCCTTTTATGTTTATTCGTACTCTCACTTTTCCGACAAAAAGCACCGCTTGAAGTCACTGATGTAAAGCAACCTTGATCAAAACCAATTCCTGTTTTCGCTTTCGGACTTGGATATAAAATTTTTTCAACTTCCCCATTTTTTTGGTCAATTATGGATAAATTTTGGGTGGGAGATAAAATTGGTGATAAAACTTGTGTTGGTGGTAAGGTTGGTGATTTCGGTTGTAGTGGTTTTTTATTTTGAAAAGCATCTTTTGTATGAAGATAACCTGCACTATTTGGCCTAGCCGGTAATGAACGTCGCTTACTACTGTTACCCAAACTCTGTACATATTCCTCAGTCTTTTTCATAAACGAAACCTGCTCTATATTAAAATCACGATCAATACTCATCCTAGCCTTCTGTTCTTCAGTGTAATTATCAGTTTCAAGCGTATAAGTACCTGCGTCACTAACCGTATCTGATTTATCAAAATCGAAATCGTTGCCATCCACAAATTCTTCATTACTAATACGAGTTTCTACATCAGGACTAGATAAATGTCGGATTAGTTTCTTTATGTGCACAACGGGACTTGGAGTTTCAAGCTCGGGACTAGATACATCTTTTAATTCTAAATCAGGGCTTTTAATAGTATCTAGATTAAAGCTACCGTTAGGAAATGATTGTGTCATTTTGTCTCCGAGCAAGTTTTTGAGAGGTAAAGAAAGCTCCGATCTTAATTTTAAATTATTAGAAGCTGAACGTACATTTTTTAGGTTATGATCGTTCCGTTCATCAGAAGATTGGTAAACTTCGGGTAAGTTTCCAGTTGATGGCTGTTTTTTAGTAGATTCTTCAAGTTTAGACAATGACTGTCCTCGTCTGTGTCTATTTTGAAATTTCTCAACAAGAGCTTTGTGTCTTTGTGTATCATAACTTTTTCCAGCTCCGAAATCTATTATGAAAGCTAGTGGTTTCGGTGATTCTGGTTCTATTAAGGGTACATCTGACGGTATAGAAGCATGAAGTTCCTCCTCCATGACTCAGATTTTAAATATATTACAAAACAAGCTAAAAATACAAATGAAGTAGTTTTTTATTTCTAAGTTTCTTTGTACTTACGCAAATTAGCTGGTAATTTCCAGCCGAAAATAATACATAGTTATCCTATTTTAATAACGAAAAATCCCAAAATTCCAAAAAAAAGGGGAGAACTGACAATTCATCTACATTTTTTGATCTCTAGGAGGCGCATTCGACAAAAACAAGTGAATGTCACTACGTTTACACATAACCTTAAAACGATTACGAATTAAGAAAAAAATTTAAATTCTTTTTACGTTTTCAATTAATACATCGATACCGTTTCGAATTAATAAACAGTTAAACAGTCCTCATACTTGACATTCCATTCGAAAAGTGTCTAAGAAACGGTTGTTAGGTGAATGAACCGAAACTTTTATCAAAAACGATTTTTACTAATTATTTTTCAATAATGAGAGAAATCAGAATATTATCTTCATTATAATATGCACATGATGAGTAACAGTTGTCTACCTACTTAGAATTTTTAATTGCTTCATCGTTGTTGTTAGTGTCATGGTCACTCAAGCAGCAATCCTGTTTGCTTTATTTGTATAGAAATTACGCAAATTGTTCAAGCATTCACTGTTATTCCGCAACAAGGAAATATGATTTCTCTTTGCAATATTTTATCTTACATAATTTAGTTCCTGCAAATTAATGCAATATTTATTGTCTATTAATTATTTTGGTGATTATAAAGTTGCATATCTATCTGGCGCAACACTAAGCAAATGATCCCAATTTAATAAAATTATTATAAACATCGTTTATGACTTAGACAAGGTTGTCTAAGGTTTATGATTACGGTATTATTTATTATTATACCAAGAGAATCTTTTAATACATTATGGCACGTCGTCTTACTATTTATGTCTGATGTAAATACTTAACACAAAAATTAATAGTTATTTAACCATCAAGTGTATTAATGAAGGGGATTAACGATGAGATGTTTTAAAGCGTGGACGCGTTAAAAAAGTCGAGATCGTTAATCGCCCATTAATACACGAGTTCGTTACAACATTTTTTAGATAATCGCTTTTCTTAACTTCCCTGTTTTTCCAAAGTGAAAATTTTATGTCGACCATGCTGCCATCTCGTAATGAAAGTACAGAACGTACGATAATTCTCATCCCTTGACGCAATCCATTCATTGTTAGATGTTTCATACTAACCAATGTAGGGCCTCCTATCAACTTCATTTAAATCGTTTATTAATAGCCCTATTAATGCATGATTTGGATTTGCTTAATAATTCTCATTAATAAACGATTCATTAAATTTAAGATTAGACAAAGTTATAACTCATTCAACTTAAATAGTATTCGCATTATGATTATGTACATATTTTTTTTAGAAATTAATATGTACATAATAATAATTCAAAATTAAAACTATGTAGGGGAGACGTTGGAGTAGTGTGACACTTTTTGCATTATATTTTTTTTATTTATTCTTTGCTCTAACTAAAATAGTAATACTAGGATGTGAACCTGCAAGTGTCCTAGACCCGTATACCATAGGGTGGAGTGGGACATAACTAGGGAGGTGTGGGACAATATACAAATATTTGATGTGAAACAACACACGCCCTTCCAAGCCCTAAGTAGAAGTTATAATAATTTTTTTTTAATAATTGTGGACCTGAACAGGCTAAGCTTGGCCTAGCGTGATAAAGCACTCAGGAACACTTATGAGAATAGATAGTGGGACATTAAAGTGCCAAGAGATGACTATGAACAGCTACCTTAATTTTTTCATATCATAAGTGAGAGGAAAACAGGAACTAGGTAGGTCTTTCCAGAGTTTAAAAGCCGTGTAGAAGAATGTGGATTACCGAGTATTCCTAGCGAAGATAGCCCGAGATCCTATCAAAGAATATAATTCAGCAGCGCAATAACCATTGTAATACGGATAATACAAAGAAAGAAAAGAAACGATTCTTCTATGCTCAAGGGACTCTATGTCAGAATGACGAGTCATTTATAAGCCTAATCGCTCTCTTTTGAATACGATCAACGATATACAGAGCGTATTGGGGAGCACCAACTCAGGGGTAAGAATTATATTCTAGATGAGGTCGAATTTGGCCCTTCTACAGCAGAAAGTGGTGTCGGGAGATAAAGTACTGCTTAGAACTGTACAAAAGCCGCTGTTTTGGTAGCTGGCAGAAGCTGGTCAACCCATGATAAATTTGAAGATACAACCATTCCCAACAGAGTAATAGAGTCTGAAAACTTAAAATCTGAGCTATTATTACTTACAACAGGAAATGATCGATCTTTTTTGGCGGACACAAGGCAACGCTGAGTTTTGTTAGATTTAATTAAATAGAATGTCTTTGTTGATTGAATTTGCCATTTCAGCTTTAATGTCTTGAGACATAGAAGGTAGATTACCATTATCAGTAGACTGAGATGAACTACAATGAAGAGTGCTGCCGCCCGCAAAGCAATGGATCGGATAAGTTGTTGAAAAAATAAGGTCATTTATGTACAGCAGGAAAAGTGTAGGCGCTATAACTGATCCCTGTGGCACGCCCATGTTACATGTTACATATTTGTCTTTTATCAAGGAAACTATAAACCCAGTCGATGATCGTATCATTTAACCCAAACGAGGTGAGTTTGGCAAGTAAACACATATGCCAAATGCCTTTGAGATATGTAAAACGACTACAACTGTTTCACTGGATTGTTCTAATGTATTATTCCAAACTTGAGTCACATATGAAAGATGATGACCTGTTGAACGACTCTGCCTAAACCCATATTGGTGGTCACTAATTAGTTTGTTAGTTTCAAGGAACGAGAGCAGTTGCTGATTGATGTCTTTTTCCACGATTTTTGACAAAATGGAAGTAATGGCAATTGGTCGGTATAGTTCGAGGGATCGGTTTTATTGCCTTTTTTGGGAATAGGTTGACATTTGCTAACTTCCATGATGAAGGACATTTCCCAGACATAGAGATCGAATATAGCTGAGGTAGGACTGGTATTAGTTCGGAGCAACATTTCTTTAAGACAATAGCTGGGATACCGTCTGGGCCAGTCACCTTATTGAGATCAAGCCTACTGATAATAGATTTTTGGAGCTTATAACATAAATGAATCGGTTTCATAGCGTATGAAGAAGAGTTTATTAGGGGCACACCTTTTCCATAATCAATGAGTCACAAGTTTGATGAAATCATTTTAATAATAATAGTAATAATTTTTGAGGATAATTATGCAACCTCTCTTAGAATACATTCATAATGAAAATCGGCAACATCATAAAACAACAACATTAATCTGTGTCAGATGAACGTTTAAACCTTCATATCAGATAGAGGTTTATAGACATCTAGATGCTAACTTAAAAAAAAATTCCACATGCGCCTGATAAGGATAATACAGTTTAAGCATTTGCAATCTTATTTAATTAATCTTTAGACTTATTTGGCTTTGTATTAGGAAACTTTATAAAGAACATTTATACTAAATTAAATTATATTAAGAAAAATATGTTTACACATTTTCCTATATAAAGTTGATTGTCATTCAGATATTTTAAAAAATTGAACAAACACTTAAATTCCAACTTAAGATTTTTGCCGCCAAATTACGCGCCATTGCGTAGAACATAATTTAATCGATCTACATGTAAGAATTTTTATATCTTTGAACTATGCATTTTTTTTTATTTATTTATAGAAATATACGTACGGGTGTTTGTAGTGATAAAGAGATTTCTGTATTTAAACCTAGAGGCTATAGAACGTAGATTTAAAACTGAAAACAACTCAAAAGTGGTGAACAATATGTCACCGTGTGTGGAAATTCTAATTCACATACGTTAGTTTCTTTTTAATTTCCGCTTTATCGAATTTCGCGGTGTTTATAATGTAATAATTAATTCGATACAGATATGGCTTTGTATTTAAAGACTGCTAATAGGAAAGTCATTTTGGTTAAATTATTTAGTACCGATGCTTAAACGCATAGATTGTTTTTGTTTGCCGATTTCAATTTGGACGCCTAATTATGTGGGAGTTAGTATTTTGTAAATAGTGGATATTTTTTATTTTATTTTTTTTAATCGTTAGGTATAGCTTAGATAGAGGTAAATGACGTTTTGGAAAATTACACTTAATATTGAAATGGTTGCTTGGTAATAATCATAGTTTGCAAATTTAATTTATAAGCGACAAACTGTCGCATTTCAGTTTGATAAGTTTTGGCTTAAGAACACGCTGTTCGCTATATACGTAAATTTAGGGGCTATTATCCAAAAGGTCTTGGGTGTCTAGAGGTTTCGGGTTTCAGCGAGAACGTGTTCCGAGCGGTTTGTTATTATAACATAATTTCTCTAGATCGTTTCCGAAAATGCATTTCGTTTCTACCGCGTTTATAATTTGAATGAAAGTCTTTCATGATTGGTTGTTGTTAATAAGATTGAAGATGGTGAGAACTGACAGAATGATTGACCAGTCTTGGCTAAGATGTAGTCGAAGGTATAAGGTAGTGGTTGGAACGCGAGGTGTGTGTTGTGAGAGGCGGTGGTAACACAAAACTTGCCTACGGTGTACCCGGACTTACGAACGTTTCGCAGGGCAGCGTCCCCCTCGCCTTGAGCAGTTTTATTGGATTGTTCACCAGGATCGAGCAACTTTGTGTTGGTGTTACCGTGGTTGTTAAGACCTTTATCGTATCCAAAATTAGAATAGTGGTTTTAGTATAATTTATTTTCGGGGATTTGCTCGCTTTTTGCGGATTTTATTAGTTTGAGTGGCAAGGTAATGTGTGCCCCGATCTCATACTTCCGTGTTTCTGCTAACAGTGGTATAGATAGACAAAGTGTCACTGTATATTGAACTTTTGTAAATATTTTTAATAATAAGATTGCGTGTATATAATACCAGTTCGTGTATATAGATTTTATAAATCCGTTAACCAGCTAATTGAAAGCTTAAAGTCAGTGAACTTGCCATTTGTAAATTACCACAATTGACTACCGAGTAACAGGTACCACGGGAGATCATCCCTGGGAAACCGCTAACGTGGAGGTGATTAGAGCCAGTTGATTTTCTTTGTACAAGGGACGAGACGGCTTAGGAAGAAATACCCAGAAGGTAATCCAATTGTTGTCTATTTATTCTGTTTGTGGTGTTTTTATTATTAATTGACATTCATTCACTAAATTATACGGTTGCAAGCGGATGAACGCGTTTGCTTTGCGTTTAAATGTTTCAGTCCATTGACGTTGTTTAATAAACAGCTTTCATCCATGCATTGAACGACTTATTATTGTTTATTTGTATGTAAACTGTATATCTAAATTACATGCTGTAAGATTGTTAACTTTTAAATGAGCAAAATTTAATCTTCGTGTTTGTTTGGAGGTTTAATAAGCAACTGTATACTGAAAATTTAAGACTACAGTAAGAGTAGCAGAAGCGATCTTGTAAGGTTATTTCCGATTAAGCGATTAATAGATAATATTTCAAGACCAACCTCTTTAACCTAGGAAGGAGAGCGGTTATTTCCCTTAAGAATGGCCCAACGAACAAAATTCTCCCGGCAGACAAAGGAAACGCGACTGTGGTAATGGATATGGACACTTACAACAGTAAGATCCGGGGAGAGTACAAACAAACACCAAAAGACCCCACACCATCAATCGAAAGACGGATATATCTGACGCTGGCAAAACATAAGGGGGAGTTCTCCGATTACCAGAGAACTAGACTTACCCCACACTACAGCAAACCTCCGCATCTGTACGCCTACCAAAGATTTACAAGGAAGGAATTCCTCTAAGACCAATTGTGAGCTCGAGAAATTCACCTTGTCACCCATTAGCACACTATCTGCTAGGCATCATCACACCCTTATCGGGAAAAACCGAGTCTATGGTCAAGAATTCGCAGCACTTCGTGGAAACCATCAGAAACTTCCAACCAAACCACGTAGAAATACTGGTAAGCTTCGACATTGTGAGTCTATTCACAAATGTGCCTACCGATAAGGCACTAACTATCATAAGGGACGAACTGGAAAAGGATGAAAAGTTAGACGAACTCACGCAACTCTCGGTAAACACAATAATGGAACTTCTGACTTCTGATGCATTAGAACTACATACTTCTAGGTAGAAGACGAATTCTACCAACAAGAGTTTGGGATGGCGATGGGTTCACCCATAGTGAGCAATATATATATATATATATATATATATATATATATATATATATATATATATATATATATATATATATGGAAGACTTTAAAGACCAAGCGATATCCGAATTCACAGAACAACCAAGGATGTGGCTTAGATACGCGAACGATACCTTCTTAGTTTTCAACACGGCAAGCGTAGGCTAGATGAATTCCTAGATCATCTAAATAGCCACACACCCTCCATCAAATTCACAATAGAATTGGAGTCGGAACAAAAACTGCCATTCCTGGACGTACTTGTACACAGGAATGACAACACTACCCACACGGGGAGGTACCTACACTACAACTCCAATCACCTCAAAAACGTGAAGTTAGGCATGGCAAAATGCTTGTACGATAGAGAAAAAACAATATGCTCAAAACAAGAGGACCTGAACAAAGAAAAAGAAAATATCGCTAGAACACTCAAAGAAAATGACTACCCCGATCTAACACCTAACCTAAGCAGGGAAAGAGTAACCGAAAAAGAAGAACCTAAATATACAGCGATAATACCATATATACAAGGTACCTCAGACAAAATACGAAGGATAGGCAGCAAATACAAGATACGCACTGCCTTCAAATCGACCAGAACGCTCAGGGGAATACTAACCAAAACCAAACCATACAATGAAGATCGGAATTCCAAGAATTGTGTATACAACCTACCATGCGAATGCGGCAGAGCATACATAGGAGAGAGCAGTAGACCACTCAAAATGAGAACTCAGGAACATAAGAACAACGTCCGCAAGGGCGAAACAGAAAGATCAAGGATCGCCGAACATGTCTGGAACGAAGACCACCGCATCCAATGGGATACCATACAGATAGTGGCAAAGGACGAGATCACAACTCGTCGGAAACTCAAAGAAGCCATATACATCGCACTAGCAGAAAATCAAATAAGTCAAGCTAGTGTAGAAATGAAATCCATGTGGATTCCAATAATGCGTTAAGAGATTAAGCGCAATACACCTGTGCAAGAAGTTACGACGCAACATACGCAATAAACTTCTACGCAACCATAAAAAAGTTATATATATATATATATATATATATAATCAAAGTTGTTAATCGTGGCTGATTAAGTTAAAAAACAATAAGAAAGATTTAGTGGGTAGCAGCCAAGGTTGTGGGGCTAGTTTAAAATAAAGAAAAGATCCTTTGTTCAAAGGGAAGCTTTCGGTAAATTTATTACCTTTGTCAACCAATCTACAAGAAGTTATGCGTTGATAATACATATAAATTAAGATAAGATAATAACTTACGATCGTGGATACAGTTAAAAACATTGAAGCAGCATTGAAAGAAGATATTTCAATTTAAATTTAAATTAGATGTCAAAATCAATTTTGGACTTTGACAAAAAATTAAAATTATTGTCATAGTTATAGGAAAACAGAAAATGGTTATGAAATCAATGTATAAGTAGATTAATATGTTGAATGTGATTGTGTGATAAGTGTAAAAGTGTTATGAATAGGATTATTTAAGATTATTTGAATGTCTATTATTACATGGACTTTTACTATGTGGACATTCTGGAGATTAATACCAAATAGACCTATTCGTGATAACTCTTTACACTAAACAAAATGGTAAAATCCACAAAATATCCTTCTGCCACTAAGTGGTAATCCGTTAATGGTTCATCCTATGATTTCTGTGTTTATCTAGATAAAGTATGTTAGAATAAATTATGTTTAAATTTTGAGTGTCACTTCTCTTATTCATTACATAGTCTGTACAGCGTATATGGGCCATTTCTAAAACTTTCTTTGAATAAATTTGATTCAGAGGTCAAGACTTGCACTTTGTCGAAATAGGGTGTGTCCAGTGGAATGTACGTTGTGACAAAGACAAGCATCTTTTCTGACTCTTATGTCACTGGGTGTGATGTAAGTCATATCTAAGATTCCTTGAAGTCATGCCGATATATGATTGTTACAATTATACAAGGGATCTTTATATAACATTATGTTTTTCAAAATGGCGGTCTTATCCTTAGTGACTGAATAGATTGTTAATCTTTAATTTTTAGGGGCTATGATGATGTTCTTATCAGTTTGAGAATTTTATTAATTTTAGATAAGAGTACTAATGTAAGATATTGAACTGTACTTTTTATTTCAGTTTCCACCTTCGTCATCCAATGGTTCATTGTTACGAAAATGGATAGACTATTTCTGATATTGTGATTGGTCTTCAATGTTAGATGTAGAGATGAGTTCTTTAACATGATTCAGGATACGAATTGTCTTTGAGTAATATAAACAGTAAATCTAAGTTTTTGTCTTAATGATGGATGGGATATTTATTGTGATCTCTGTAATTTTATATACCATCAGAACTAAATTGACTTTCATTTTAATATTGTGATCTGAATAATGAGGTACTTTCTAACTCGTCAGGTTTCCGAACCATCTAGGATTATGATTGATCATCTCGGTTAATAGAGTGTCCAGAAAGTACACTGTTATCAGTTTCTTTTCGATTGTAAAATTAGTTGGTCGTTATACTGTTGAAGACTTCAAGGATTATCATCTAGTGATCATGCGGAACAGCACAATGATGTCGTACAACATATTTTTTAAAAATGGAAGCTCAAAACTTAGTTTAGGGATGCAGGTATCAAGTAAGTCATCCATGACGTATTGAGCCACGATGCTTAATTTGAACCCATGGGCGTATCCTAGCTATTTGTTTCAAAAATTGACCGTTGTATGAGACAAAGGTGGAGTCAAAAATAAATTCTGTTAATTTAATAAAATTATCTTTGTAAGAACAATGTTGTTCTAAATTAGCCCAGTGGTTGTGAATAGTTTTAAGTACTAAATTATAGGTATTTAGTAAAAGATTCAACATCCAGACTAATCAGCTTAAAGTTGAGAGGAAGTTTGAATTGTTGATGAATTCTAATTCAAATGAATCTGTGACATATAATCGTTATTAAAATTGTAAGCCTCTGTGAAAATCTTGGTTACAAACTTTGTAATTTTTATGTTAGGAGCCTCAATACAAGAAATAATTGGTCTCATTGACAATATAGGTTTGTTATTTTGGTAACCCATAGAACTTAGAGCTACACCACTATAGCACATTAAGGATTTGGCTAGTTCATTAGTAATTTCTCTTTTTCTTTTAGACTTGAAACTAACTTATTGGATTTATTCTGAATAGTGTTGTTAAATTCTGGGAATTTGCTTGTAATGGATTGTATCATTAAATAATTGATCAAAGTTCATTATATTGTTCTTTATACATGATAACTGTTACATTCCCCTTGTCTGCATTTGTGACAAGATATTTCAATTAAACATCTCTTAGCTGAAATCGAATTTGCCATTAATCACATTCAGGATGAGGATAAACGTAACATTCTTAGTTTACAAATTTCTAATGTCATTACCAATTTCTTGAATGATAATCATATTACATTCAATGAATTTAATCATTGGTATAAACTAACTTGGAGGTTTAATATCAGCAACCCAACTAAAATTGTCACAAATACAGACAGTAGGAATGCGACAGTTATCATGTATAAAGAACAATATAATGAACTTTGCAATCAATTTAAGACTTAATTACAATCCAGGAAAGGAGACGGTTATTTAAGAAGCATATTCAGAATAAATCCAATAAGTTAGTTTCAAGTCTAAAAGGAAAAGAAAGTAATAATGAACTACAAATCAGTAATGTGTAGAGTAGTAGCTCCAAAGTCCATGGGTTACCAAAACAAAGACGTATATTGACAATGAAACCAATTATTGGGTATTCCGCTACCAACGAACTAGATTACAAAGTTTGTAACCAAGACCTTCACAGGTTACATTTAATAACGATTACAGGCAGAATTCATTTGAATCCAAGAATTCATCAACAATTTCAAACCTTCCTCTCAACTTTAAGCTGATTAGTCTGGATTTCAATCTCTTTCGGGAAAAACCGAGTCATTAGTAGTCAAAACTATTCACAACCACTGGGCAATGGAAACCAACAATCTTCCTAACCAAAGAGAAATTTGGTAAATTAACAGAATTTGATTTTCACAAATGCCTTTACCATACAACGGTCAATTTTTAAAAAGAGCAGGAACGCCCAAGGATCAAATTAAGACCCATCGAGCTCGTAAACATGGATGACTTACTTGATACCTGCATCCCTAAACTAAGTTTTGAGCTTCCAGGTTAAAAAATTGTCACGATTTGGGATTGGCGATGGGTTCAGATCACTATGATGAAATCCTTGAAGTCATATATAGGTATAACGACCTAATTAATTTTACAATCGAAAAGAAACTGATAACAGTGTACCTTTTAAGACAGCGATTAATCCGAGATATCTAATGTCATAATCCAAGACTGGTTCAGGAAACCGACGAGTTCAGGAAAGTAACCAATTATTAGATAGCAAATTCATGAAAGTCAAATTAGTTCGGCTTTAAATCAGGATCACAAAAATATCCCATCGATTAAGACAAAAACTTAGATTTACTTTTATTACGAATGACAATTCGTATCCTGAATCTAGGGTAAAGAAACCTAACACAACTCCAACATTGAAGACCAACAATAGCAGCAAAATAGTTTTTTACGTAAAATGAACAATTGGAAAACGAAGAGGGACCTGAAAAAAAAAAGTAAAGTTCAATCTTACATTAGAAATGTACTCCTAAAATTAACAAAATTCTCAAACTAGATAAGAACATCAAAAAAGAACCTAAAATATTAAAGGTAACATTATCAAGGTACCTCAGACAAAATACGAAGGATAGGCAGCAAATACAAGATACGCACTGCCTTCAAATCGACCAGAACGCTCAGGGGAATACTAACCAAAACCAAACCATACAATGAAGATCAGAATTCCAAGAATTGTGTATACAACCTACCATGCGAATGCGGCAGAGCATACATAGGAGAGAGCAGTAGACCACTCAAATGAGAACTCAGGAACATAAGAACAACGTCCGCAAGGGCGAAACAGAAAGATCAAGATCGCCGAACATGTCTGGAACGAAGACCACCGCATCCAATGGGATACATACAGATAGTGGCAAAGGACGAGAACAACTCGTCGGAAACTCAAAGAAGCCATATACATCGCACTAGCAGAAAATCAATATCAAGCTAGTGTAGAAATGAAACCATTGGATTCCAATAATGCGTAAGAGATTAAGCGCAATACACCTGTGCAAGAAGTTACGACGCAACATACGCAATAAACTTCTACGCAACCATAAAAAAGTTATATATATATATATATATATATATATATATATATATATATATATTGGATTACTCAGTGGCCTTAGTTGTCAGACTAGTAAGTGAAAGGTACCAAGTTCGAATCTGAGAGTAGTCAAGTGCTTGGGAAAAAATTATATATAGCATATGAATTCGACTCAAGTGCGAAAACAGTCCTTCTCAGGACTAAGCCTGATGACGGAAGTAGAGTCCGCTTCCGAAACGTCGCGCTCAAAAAGCATAAACTGTGGAAATAGGCCGATAAACTCAACTAATAGGAAATCACAGTTACAAAACACTTATAATACAGAAATACATTATCTTGTAATCTCATCCCTGACCAGTAAAAGCTATTAATTGAGATTTAAATATAAGACGGTTGAGTCAAGTTCAATTTTGTTTATCAAATATTGTTTGTTGGAAAACGATCCAAAGGCAAATTCACGATCTGGAGTGATTCATTTATTTATTTTTTTAATAGAGCATTCATTTAACGTAACAAATTAAGAGAGTTTTTAATAGCGTTTATTTGGCTTTCTGTTTGTTGTTTGTTTAAGATAGTTTATGATAAAATTCTGCTAGAGAACTACTTTACTCCTGTATTTAACTTTGTAATAATTAGCGAAATATTTAGTGTTTGTTTATACATATTAATTTTGTTTGGATGCGTTGGGTTTACCGTAATGTAAAATAGGTTAAAGAAGGCCGTTGACCCAACAGCGGATTTGATCACATGCTTTCGAGTATTAGTTTGAAGGTGTGTAGCTAGTTTGTAGATTTTATAGGTAGAGATCCAGGGCTTTACTAACGTGCACCAAGAGATAAACTCGCGTCAGGTAAGTGAGAATTTGTCTGTTTACCTGACTGTACCTTTTCGTGCGCTCAGGTATGCTCTTCCCGAATTGGTTTTAATAACAGTCTGGCGCCCATTATTATGACATTTTGATTATTTTTCTCTATGTGTGACACCCCCGATTTTCGACTTATGGCAGTAAGGCAAACCTCCCTAAATATCTAATTTTGAAACACACACACGGTCCCTTATATCTTAATGAGCTAGTCGGCAAACTTCAATTATCATATGGGCCGAGATCTGGACACAAACGGAAACGTCAGAAATCTCTATGCATATCAACTACTAATGGTTATTAGCACCACCAGTCACTACAATTTAGACTTACTAAACAAGTATCAAAATTTTAGTTTATAAGAAAATTAAGTGTGTTTTTGCGTAATGTAAACACGTTGAAATAAAGAAATTGTCAAAAAAATTATTCTGTCATTACGTCCAAAAATATCAAATATAATTCTCTGTTAGTTATCTACCCTAAAGAGAAATATTTACTTAATATCTTTATTTGCTTATTTAACAATATTGCAAAGGACTGTGTACACTTTTTACGTTTACTACCATTCAATTTACAATTGACTTTCTAATGTCTCTCTTTTCCTCACTCCACCTACACTGTCTTCCTCGCCCCTTAACTGTCTTCTTCTTCTTTTCCATATTTCTTCCATCCAGTCCCCTCCCCTTCCTTTTTCTCCAGTATCTCCTCTGCCGTCCTCTCTTCTTCCTTTACCTCCCTGCATTCTTTCATCATATGGTTAATCATTTCCATCCCCTCCCCGCATAGCCTACGCACTCTGCGTCTCTTCTCCAATATTTGTTCCTTCTTTCTTCATTTCCACTCCTAAATCCCGCTATCATTTTCTTTCTTTCTTTCCTCCCTTCTCCTTTCAACTATCCCGGTGTCCCTTCTCCCTTGTTCTTCCTATAGTTTGTATTGTATTTACCTTCCTTTACCTTCATCCATGTTTCCTGCGTTTCGACATCCCTGTCCCTTCTAATTATATCCTCTCTCACGCTCATACCTTCCCTTCTTAATCTCTCCACTTCTTCTTTCCCATTCATAATATTCTTTCCTGGTTCCTTGTCCATATTTTATTTTTCCTTCTTTTATTTCCTTCCAGCATTCTTGTAATATCTTACACTCTGATCTTCTACTTATTTCCTCCTCGTACTTCATTGCTCTCATTCCCGCCTCCACCCTTATTTTTTCTGCTTGCACCTCCTCTCTGATGATGTATCTCTGTGTTTCTCTTTCCACTCCCAGTATCCATTTCTAGTATTTTTCTTGCAATCCCCTATCTCTTTATACCTCTTCTACCCCCACACTTCCGCCCCGTGCAACACCACACTTTTTATTAGTTTTTCAAATAATAATAAGTGTTTAATTAAGTCCATTCCGAACAGTCTTTCTCCTACGCTCCACACTTGCCCTATTAATTTATTCCCTTTTCTCACTCGTTCTTTTATATGCTCTCCATCTTTATTGTCTTGTCTCATCGTGTATCCTAAGTAGGTGAATTCCTTTAGCTGCTGTATCTCATCTTCTCTCTATTTCCACTCCTCCTTTTTCCTCCCCCTTTTCTCATTACCATTACCTTTGTTTTGTTCTCATTTACTTCCAAATCATTTCTGTCCATAGTTTTTAACATCTCCTTCATTTATTTTTCTTCCTTCGCTATTAACACTATATCATCTGCTTATGCCAACTACCACACTTTCATGTTCCCTACCACCACTCCTCCTTCTTGTTGCCCCTTTAATGTCTCCTCTAGATCTCCTGTGTATATCTCAACGCATCCTATCCAACTGTTGACTGTAAAGGTTAGCATCAATCGTCTGCCCATCAGGAACCAACTCAAAGTGAATAACCCCATCAAAATTCAACCATACACAAAGCATAACCTTTCCTTGGAACTTTTCTCATTTGGGAACCGTCAGGTTGCCCAACAGTAATCCACTGATTTTCTGTGCCAGGATTATTGAAGTAAATCCACCTTTCATCGCAAGTAACGATCCGTTTAAAGAAACGTTCATCCCAAGGATTGGAAAGCAGTTGATCACAAACCTGAACTCGCCTTTCTGCCATTGCTGGTGTTAAGCCGTAAGGAACTTCTCTACAGCGTCTATTGGCTTTTCCAAGTTGATGCAAATGGCGCATTACGGTTTCTTTGGAATACTCAAGTTCTGCTAACAAGTTACGGGTATTTGTCGATGGATTTGCTTCAACATTTCAGCGTAACTTAGCGAGTTGGGACGACCAGAACCTTGTTTCCTCTTGAGACTTGTACCTCTGCCAGTAAATTTTCGAAACAGCACTGCGCCGTACGAACGTTCGCTATTCTTTCCCCTTCCCTTCCGCTTCGCATATTTTTTTAACTGTGACTGTTGCAGAAACGTTTTATTTCCAGTAATGACCCAACAGTATCAAAATTTCGTGTTTTTCGTCAGCCATTTTGACGTTTATTGCTAGTTAGAAACAAAAGAATATCAGAAGAAAATTAGACGGGGACATTCGCCTACTTGATTAGCTTTTAATACTGCATAGCATTAACATATAAAATGTTTTCTAGATAGGAGCAGAAGGGCTCAATAAGAAACTCTAAAAAACCGACATTTTTTTATGGGCAAACTTATGTACATGATCTAGAATTTTAAGCCGCGAAGAAACCTTTTTATAGAAATGCTTTCGTACGAACACTTGAACCTGAAGACGAACGTGAAGACGCAAAGGAGCTCATAAAAATAATAATGTAGGTAAAATAACGCCTTTCGGAGAGATAGGTAACTCGCTGAAGATGTGAAAGAACTGTCACACAAGAAGGCATTTCCGTAAAACTGAAACGGGGCATTCAGGAAAATAAAAAGGGTTGATATGGTGAGTCGAACGCTGACTCAGCAGTAATGCCCTCTAAGCTACCATTCAGTCGTCTATAATGCGGGTGTCTCCATAAGGGTGAATAGACACAGGCGCAACTAAAACAGCAGTTCGACCTGATCTAGTTGTACCTATAAACAGGAAGTTAAAAGGATCAAGATTGAGACTAAGACTATGTGCACCTGATCTTGGAGAAATTATTGTTAAAGTCGATGTGTAAAGATCAACTGTTAATAGCTAATATACCAGATGAAAATTGACATGATGAAGATATGGTTCACCATTGACTTTCAGAATAGAATACTTTGAGTTGGGATAAAAGATGTCTCTATTCAATAAAAAAATTTTAGATTGGTCCGTGTAATGCTTGATGAGGTTGTCGTTCACATGAATGAAATAAAGCCGGGTGAGCAGTGATGTATTGGAACCTGACTAGAGAACGACCATATTAATAGAGGTGTTATCGTTCCAAACGTGCTGATTGAGAATAAATGGAACAAGCGGATCAGACTAATGAATGTAAATAAAGTTAGTTACTCAAGTGGGAACTTGCGCATCGATGATATTTCTTACTCGCTGGGTAGAGACTGTTAGAGATTCACCTATAACGAGGTATCCAAATAATCACCTATCGATCATTAACGGTTCGTGTAAGAATATGGTTCCAGTGCGAAAAACTATGACACGAAGTTATCAAAACGTGTTTTCCTAGGGAAAGAACGTAATGGGATAACCGAATGTTGTGACCTATAAAATTAACACAGGAAACCTCCTCCAACCCGTCAAACAACCGCTTAAAACGCTACTTTGGGACAAAAGAGATGGGGCGAAAATCATCGAAGGTATAATTCAACAAAAGATCATTGAATCGTTTAATAGTACATGAACTTCGCCAGTTGAATTAGTGAATAAGGAGGGCAGAACCACGAAATTTGACTAGACCCGTTTGATTTATGATTTTTTAAGCCTACTTTTGGGTAATGAGTTTACAGAGACGCCCTTTGGATTGAGAAACGCATTATAAAATTGTGAGGGGATACTGGAGTCGATTCTGAAAGGTCTGTTTCGGGAAACGAGTTTCGTGTATTTGGAGACTACATCGCTATTGTTCGACGTACATTTGATGAGCATCTTAAGAAGATAGGAGGCGTATTCCAAACGTTATGAAGCACTAACCTACATCTGAATTCAAAGAAATGTAACTTTTTCCAGATACCTTTCTCATCGAGTGTCTGAAAACGGGGTTACAGTAGGTATAGATATGATTTATGCGGCATCAAGTACAAAATTTCTTAAGTTTGTACACCTGTTATCTCCGGTTTATAAGAGGATTTTCCGATATTAAGAAACCATTGACGAAATACAAGACTTTCCAAAGGGATGATAATTGTGAACGGAGCTTCGATATGCTTAAGGAAGTTTTGATGACTGCACTAGTGCTAAGCTATCCAAACATGAGAGAACAGTTTCACTTCGTACACGGATACTACCATTGGTAAAGTTTTATGCAAACCAGCAATTATAGAGTCACTTATCCAAATGCTATTTGTTGATAGACAACCTGAGGAGCATTTCCATAAATACCTACATGGGCAAAGGATTTATTCAAACAATCTCATTGCATTACGCTGGTTAAGTTTATTGATCGGAATGGTAATCACTGCAGATTTAGATGATCTGAAGAGAATTAAAAAAGGAAGAATGTTTACAGTGACACTAAGGAAGAAAAATTCTTCGACATCTGCATGATGGTTAATCAGGGCGTTACGAAAAGCTTGTGGAGGGTATGTGAAATACAAACAATGACTACATTTAAAGTGGGTAGTATATGCAACTGGAAATGGTGTATAAAAAGGTGCTGGTGTAACAGTACAATGTGTCTAGTCTTTTTGAAGTAATATCTATAGATACAACAGTTCCATTTCAAAGTAAGAGACAGTTACAGATATGTGTTCAACAAATTAAAATTGTATTCCAAGGTATCAACTATGAGTCATGGTTACTCTATTCTTTTATGGTATTGGACAACTTCAAATCAATGTTGACAACTTAATCTGTAGTCTCCATTATGTTTTATACTACCAAGTTTAAAAAAATTTATACTTATTACAAACTACAATCAACAAATTAAAAACAAAAATTCTTTATTTATCAATACAATTAACAAAATTAGTATTTAAATTAAAGATTCCATGAACTATTTTTCTTTATACCAAATAAGTACACATTTGTAATTTGAAACTAAAAAACTAATTACAGCTACCTCCAGATACAGGCACTTCACATATATAAAATTTAAATATATTTAAACAGTTTAAAATATATTTTTATTATAAACAATATGGGGTTGAAGAATATTATTATCATTTTTTGTTTGTTTAGAAAGCTTTTTTTGAAGCAATCAGCATTTAAAGCATGAAGCAACAGTAACATTATATTTCTTTAAAAGACATACAGAAACTTTTTATTGTTTGCGGAAATAGCTTGTTTTTTTTTGATTTTCTTATTTATAATTACGTTAAAATTTATTATTAAAGTACATAAAAAATCACATGAAAACAAAGTTTATCATCACTACATATACATAATTGGAAAATGTTTAAATTTTTTTTCACTGTTGGCAGTCTTTTTTAATGGGATGATTTGTCAGAAAGTGATCGATCTTATAGGTACTGGATGAGTATATCACAATTTATACATTGTTAACACTCGCTCCTAGTAAATCAAGTGTGTATACACTCAAAAATTTTTATAAAAAAGTTATTTAAGATCAACACAAAGTACGAATTAAGAAAAACAAAGTGTACGGAACAATATAACATTATATATACAAATAAATAAATTAACGAAAAAAGTAAAGTATTTTATATGCACAAAGTGTACAGAACAACAATTAATAAATAAAAATAAACTATTCGGCTGTTGATCAATGTTGAGCAACAAACCAATTACAAATAATTGCTTACTATTAATATCGCTCCATGTGAGATTTTTCTTTAAGTAAACAAAGCTAATGTTTTGTGCAGTTACAACTACTCTAAACTACCCGTTTATAAAAACTATATATGCTGATGGCATTATTGAAAAAATCTTCATCTACTTTTAAAGCATTCGAATGTTCTTGTCAGTGAATGGATTGGTAATGTAACTTCTGCAAAAAAAATTATACATTTATTTTTTTATATCACACAGTTTCAACAAAGTAATACTCATCTACACAACAGTGAATTTACTTCTTTTTGTCCCAATTTTGATTTAATACGTGCAGTGGATTATTATACAGGGTGCCCATTTACTACTCCATTCTGAGGTGGTGTTATGTCAAAACTATCACAAAAATAACTTGGTTAATCATTAATGAGGCAAACTGGAGTACTTGAAGAAAGTATTTTAAAATGTACAGGGTAGTCTAAAAAAGCGTGGCAACAAATTTTAAATTTTTTTAATAGCACACCCTGTATATTACCACATTTTTGGATTCCTCTACAAGTGTACTTTACATTGATATTTATTTATTGATAAGGGTTTTGAGGTTAGAGACAAAAAATGGTATTTTTAAAAAATTGCGCTTACCTAAATAGTGGGGTTTTCACAAATTAACAATTTTTTGAAATATGCATATTTAAATTCTAACTAAAAACTCAATACCATACCAGGTGTTCCATAATTTAAGCCAAATTATATTTTCAAACAAGCATAACTCAACTATAAAGTTTGTGTATCGTAAAATTAACTGCAAGTGAGTTATTTTGAAAGTTGTCCAAAAATTTGTTAAAAGAATGCAAATTGACGCGATACGTGGAATATAGAGTAGATATGGAATTACAAGTAGACAACTGTGGTTTTTATAATATCTCAAGTTAGGGTTGATTTTCCAAAGTCTACCAACGACGAAAACAGATCAGGTTACAAATTTTTGCGAGATAGCCTAATGTTGCAAGCAGGTGTCGTTGACGTATTTTCTAGATCGTGTATACGAAAATTGTTTCGGTTTTATCGCGTGCACGGTTGAAAAACTTTTAGCTTTGTGATTGGGATTAGTTATGATTCGCTAAGTTTAAAATAGCGAAGTCTGGAAGAACCGAAGAGAAGGTAGATCACTGATTGAGTGGCGTGCGACGAGTTAAGCAGGTTGTGCGTAGGCTAATACCCGGTGATAAAGTGGCGGCGTTAAGTCGAACCTCCCTTATGTTCGTGTGTATCGAAATAACGTGTAGAGTAGCGAAGTTTAGAAGGATTGCTATCCCGTTTCGCGAAGCGTATTTTAAGTTTAGAGAACACACCTTATTTCAGTAATTGTGTTCTCGGTACACTAGAATCACCCCAGGGAAAATGATCGTGAATGGGTTTGTTAAAAACTACAGTAATTAAAAGGGTTGATTTAATGAACGTGAGTGTTGAGGAGTATCAACTGAGTATACGTGTTGGTCGTTATTATTGGATATAACTTTAATGCTCCAAGAAATGATGTAGAACCTTGCTGACGGCAATTATATCCAGCCATCAGCTAATGCAGTAGAATTTTGGGTGTTGTGAGAAATATAATTGGTGAAGAGCGGCCAACTATCGTGCCGACAGGAGTAAGTGAGTCGAAGACAAGGAACATCCCTTTATTGTTTCTACATTGACATCCTAAAGGTGTAAAGTTAAACTATCCATGTGCTTATTATTATTTATAAATATAAACTTTGTTTGTTTTAAAGGGGATTATCTAATTATTATTTTTTATTTAAATGTTATAAAATACGCGTCACCAGTTGTATAGTACTTACAAAGTTACATGTTTATGTGTTATAGACATATTTACGAAATTAGTACTTTACTTAGTAATTTATGTACGTATATCTTGAGATAAATTTCCTTTGTTTAACGTTGAATGCTGATGTCGTGTTTGCATGGTTTTTGATTATTTCTTTTAATATATATATATATATATATATATATATATATATATATATATATATATATATATATATATATAGACACACATACAGGCTCATTCAGGGAAAACTTGACCCCCCCTAAATTTTGCAAAATACGTAATTTTCGGAAAATTCCCAAAATACGTCAAAACAGTTTTTGACAGATACGAATTTTTATATAAAAGCCAACCCCAAAACTTCACCCTTATGCGCGTCACAGCAAGCCCCTCAAAAAAGTCGAGTGGCACTAAGGGTCATGCGACATCAAATTAAAGGCATTCTTGTCCTGTGTACACTTTTTATTTTGATGCCCTGAGAAATCTGTAAGATAAAAATTAATTGGAAATAAAAATGATGGTGTTCAATAAAATCGCGTTTTATTCAATGAGTTGCTCTAAATCCCCCCCACTGGCTTAGAAACAAAAATAGAGTCTCTTGCTCTTCTGATATTAGTGAAGACCTCAACTGTTATTAATCAGCATTCCTCAACTATTCTATGACGCAACTCTTCTATTGTCTAAAGCTGCGCAGCGTACACTCGCGATTTAAAATGGTCTCACAGGAAACAGTCAAAAGGGGTTAGATTAGGTGACCCCTTGCTGTCCATTCGGCGGGACCGCGCCAAGCAATCCAACATCCGGGAAAAGCTTCATTCAAAAATTGCCGCACAGCAACAGCATAGTGTTGAAAAGTTAGTTTATTTTCTATTAAATTGTCATTTTCTAAAGTTTCTGTTAACGTAGGATTAATAGTATCTTCCGACAATTCTAAATAATTGTTCTCATTGAGATTTGCGTGCAAAAACCAAGGTCCCACAAAATGATTGCCTAGAATCGTGGCCCAGACATTCAATTTTTGAGGAGTCTGTGTATGAAATTATCTAATTAAATGAGGATTAGTATCGCTTCAATACCGACAATTGTGTCTATTTATTGCACCGTTCAGCACAAATGTACATTAATTCAAAACACAAGTGTTGTAGAGGAGATTTTGAAGTTCTGTAAAATACTCACAAAATTGAATTCGACGATCAAAATTACTTCATTTAACTCCTGCACCAGTGTCATTTTAAATGGATGAAACGTTGTTTCAAAATTCGTTGCACACTGGAAGTAGATACACCAGAAGCTTGAGACACTGCCTTGATTGATTGTGTGTTATCCATTTGCAAATAACCTACCACTGCCACTTCAATTGCTTCATTCTGAACAAGACAGTTTACTTGGGGTTTTTTGCTTAAAACTGAACCCGTTGCAACAAATTTATCCATCGGTTGCTTTACATATTGATGGGTTACATTTCTGCCCGGATAGGGTTCTAGCACAATCATGATTTCGATACCACAATGCAACAATTTCTACTCTTTCTTCGATAGAATACACCATTTCGACAACACTTTTAGGCAAACTTTGTGAAAAAACTGCTAAAAATGTGGTGGTCACAATTGAAAAACCGCAGTAAATGTAAAAGTGCATTTCTTGTCTTATCTTATCTGTTTAAGTCTTAATCTTTTGTGATTAAATTGGAATAAAAAATGAACACCAGCATTTTTATTTAAATTAATTTTTATCTTGTAGATTTCTCAAGGCAAAATAAAAAGTGCAGTTATATACAGGACAATACCTTTAATTCGAAAATTCCGAGGTCACCCCTGTGACTTTTGAACGGGTCGTGATTTTGTTCAAATTTTGGTGGGTTATATTAGTGCCAGTTAGGGATTTTTTTACATAAAAAACAATATGGCGGACTTCCGGTTTCACCGGAAATGACACAAAAGCAGAAAATTTAAATGGCACACCCCGTAAATTTTTACATATTTGGATTCTAGGGCTTCAAATACACATAGTTCATCTGTCAAATATCAATTCAGGCGCCATTTTAATTTTATTTTTTTTAATATTTTTTTAATTTTAGATCGTTATGACGTCATCTAAATTATAGATAATTGTCCCCCACAATATTATTTTTCCTAATAATTAATTTTTTAACGATTAAATTTAAAAATTGCGATTTTTCTAACTGAAACTGTATATTACATAGCTGTTTCAAGTACCAATAAAACGATATACATAGTAATTTCCTTAGTTCCTAAATAAAGTAGTAATTTTTAATTTTCTAATTATTATTAACACAGCATGCTCCTGAAGCCGACTTTGTCAAAGTAAAATGGCGTTTGAGTTGACATTTGGCAGATGAACTTTATGTATTTGAAGCCGTAGAATCCAAATATACAGGGTGTTCCATTTAAATTTTCAGCTTTTGTGTCATTTCCGATGAAATCGTAAGTCGGTCATATTGTTTTTTTATGGAAAAAATCCCAAACTGGCTCTAATATAACCCACCAAAATTTGAACAAAATATAACGACCCGTTCAAAAGTTACAGGGTGATTTACACCCAGTGTGTGTGATATATATATATATATATATATATATATATATATATATATATATATATATATATATATAGTATAGTGAGTCCCCGGATTGAGTTCACAATAGGTATGATGGACAAAAAATTTTCTAATTGGAATTTCATATTTCGGGATTCCGCGCTGCTTGGTCTGAAACTTATGTTTCCTTTCGATTTGTTAAAATCAAGTATGCCTTTACAGTTGAGCACAAATCCGTTATTTGTCAATTTTCGTTTCAGATAAAGTACCTTTTCCGTTCATAGTACGCTAGTCACTAAGAAAAGTTGTTCAGAAAATAAAACTATGGCTCTATACAAAATTTCACCAGCTCACTTCGATTACATCCGCGTTTTTTTTTGTATTGTATGAACGAACAATCGCGTCGTAGTGAAGCAAACAATTTACTGTGATTATCTTAGATAAACTTCAAAACTTTGAAGTACTTGTTCTAAATTGATTACTTATCTCAGTAATTTGCAAATTACTTGTTCTTTAGTTTTTACTTGTTCTGTGGTTTTTTTGTATTAAAAATGTTGATTCTCGAACCGCGTATTCACCTAATACAATGTTATAGACTCTTATGCTCCTGTTATTAATAAGTTTCCCGAGCGATTTCCAACGGTGGCAATTTCTGACAATGGAGTAAAAAAACGTCTGAAAAAGTTTACAGAAACTGGAAAAGTGCAAAACTTGAATAAAAAAAAGCTACTTCATGATCATGAAGATGCTGCTACACTGTTGATCATAGAATCCGTGAACACTGATAATCAGTTATCAATGAGCAACCTATCTACGGAATTATCAATAAGTAAATCGCACACACAAAGAATTCTCAAAGAAAATAAAATTATACCATTTAAACCCACGTTCATTCTTAAATTAGAAGTTGGAGACCATGGCCAACAATTGCTGTTTTGTTTATGGCCTGAAGAAAAGATTTTGAAAGACAGATGTATTTATAAAAAAATATTTTTTTTGGATGTCAACTTTTACAACTAATGGCATCATGCCTTCACAAAATTGTAGGTATTGGTCTGATGAGAATCCACATTTTCGTATAGTAACTAACAGTCAACGGTACAAGAAAGTAAATGTATGGTGTGCAATAAGGTACGATAAATTTAAACCAATATTCCTATTTGGATGTGCTCGAAAACTTTTTTTGCCTGCCATGGAAGACGTGAATTTAGAAGATTTTCATTTTCAACAAGATGGATGTCCAGCTCATTCAACATATTTGATTACAAATTTTTTGAATCAGCACTTTCCTGAAAGGTGGATTGGACGACATGGTACAATACATTGGCCAGCAAGATTCCCGGATGCTGTAGATGAAATTAACTCAATGACCACAGCGAAATTATACGACGATTTTAAAGTTAAGATAGAAAAATGTGCAGATCTTGGAGGAAGCCAAATAGAGTAATTGTAGTTTTTTTTTCTTTTTTTGATAAACTAAACATTTGAATTTTAATTTGAAAATTTCTAATAGTAAGCCGATCATTCTGCATAACGCCATAACTTTTGATTCAGAACAACTTTTCTTAGCAACACTTTGGCGTACTATGAACGAAAAAGGTACTTTACCTGAAACTATATATATAAACTGCATGTGCCTCCAACCTTGAGCTCCCGAAAGCGCTTTTGTGGTAACAAGAGAAAAAGATTTAAGGACCGTATACGGCGATAAAGGTTTTTGTCTGATATGTTGACATTGACTGTTATTAAATAATTTAAAACGTTTGCTAAAATTGAATTACTGAGTTTCTTTTAAGTACCAGATTTCTCTTGTGAAGAAGCAGTATACCGATGCTAAAGGGCGATAATATTTTCTTTGCCTGTATTATCTATGAGTGTGGTTCACGCATAGTGATTTGGCGTAACCGATTGCCAGATTTTAATTTGAGCTTATGTCTATTAAAATAGGGACGAGGGCAGTTTTATTTGAATCAGAAAGTAAACTAAAGTTGATTTCAATAGTGGGGAGATTTCCTTACTTTAATTTAGTAACAATACTGATGGTGGTATTTAGTAAAAATGTAAATTTTGAGCATCACGTTTCAGAATCAGGTCAGGGAACCGTTGGTGGCGAGCAAAAAGGTAAGTTCAAGTGTTTTCCCTGTTTTCTGCTAGTGCACGTCCTTTTGTTTGCATACATTTTATCCGGATTAAGACAGGGTGGCGTGCAGACTTACGTTATTATCTCAACTACACAATGATAATAAAATGCACGACCTAACGACGAGAGGTGTTGTCTAACTTGCAGTCTAAAATGGGCTGGAGCTCCATCGAGTTGTAGCCACATAGCTCTTTTTACATGTTCCAGAAGGTGTTGAATTAAACGTGACAGATCTCGGCGAAGAAATTGAAGAAATATAAGCCCTGTCAAACTGCCTTCAAAAAAATATGGGCCAATAACATAATCATCGATTATTCCACCCAATGTAGATAGCTTGAAACATAAACAATTTTCGGATCTTGCATGGCGTAATAATGAAAATTATGATGATTCATACAGTCACTTCTGTAGATTCGTGAGTAAATAATACGTATTTAAAAAAATGCCCGTTTTCTGTGATTTTATTTTCAGCCCATTCGCAGAAAATCACTGTCCTTATATAATTATTTTCAATCAATCCTTGATGCAGTTGGACGTGGTACTGGTAGAACTTCATATTTAAACATTTATTAACAGAACATTTTTTAATATTTAAACTTTTACTAACACTAACGATTGTTAATTCTTGTAAAGAATTGTGATTAAACAAATTAAATTGCAAGTATGATAATTAAAAAATATTAACTAAGTACAAGACAATAATACAAATGTAGTATAACGAATGCAACAAACGTCAACAATGTTCACTTTGATTAAAGCCATTACATACAATTTTCATATAATTTATATTATAATAAATGGAATTATTGTTAAAATTACAATAGGACAGCACAGACGATTTGCTGAAATTCATAATAAAAAACGTTGTTTTAAACTTTCATATTACAACCTACTCAAAATTGCATTGTTTTAACACCAGTTCCTACACATTTTTCGACAATTTTCAAAATAACTAAATTGCAGTTAATTTTATGATACAAAAACTTTACATCATTTTAATGAGAAATCCGAATTAAATTCCCACAAAAAATTGGGTCATTCCATTGAAAGAAATTGAGTTATGCTTGTTTGAAAACATGATAATTCAGCTTAAATTATGAAACACCCTGTATGGCATTACTTTTTTAAGTTAAAATTTAAATGCGTTATTGTTTACTGAAGGCTGTACTAAAGGCGGATATTAAACAAATTTGTCATTTTGTAAAACTCCCACTATTTAGGTGAGCGCTATTTGTTTTAAATACCGTTTTTTTGTCTCTAACCTCAAAACCCTTATTAATAAGTCAATAACACCTAATCTCAATGTAAAGTACATTTATAGGGGAATCCAAAAATGAAATCATATACAGGGTGTGCCATTTAAAATTCCTACAATGTGTTGTCACGCTTTGTTAGACCACTCTGTATATATTGAATTAATTTTTAAAGTACCCCAGTTTGCCTCATTAACGATTTGCTAAGTCATTCTTGTGACAGATTTGACATAACAGCACCACAAAAGCACGGAGTACTAAATGAACAAGCTGTATAATTGTAATGCTTATTGTTATGTGATTGGTAACATAATTTAGAAAGTAGTTTGAAAACATGATATTTGTATATGAACCAAACTGAGGTGTCCTGTAAGATAGTTCCACACTGAACAGAGAGCTAAATTCACTATTGCGTGACTGGCAGAACATTTAAAGCCCAAAACAAACAAGGAATCACTAAATATATAGGAGAGCGCCGGGAGGGTTTGGACAGGGGGATGCATTGGACACATTCAAAATTGCCGCCTAAGTAAGAAACAGGTCAAAAGAGATATTTAACCGGAGGCGCATTTGAATATTCTTAGTTCCCGTATAGATGCCAAGCTAGCTGGTCAATAATGTTAAAAAATCGACTCTAGCATTATATGTCAAAAAAGCAAAAGAAGTTGGAATCGATAGTCATTCTCTCCGCATTTCGTCACATGTCAAGTTTTATTTAATGAGTTGGAATCGTCATTTGCGTCTTATCTTAAAACATGCTCGACATGTACCATGGTTTAACTCCAAAGGCGACACGCAGATTAGCATATGAGTTTGCCGAAAGCAAATAAATTAGCTGGGAAGGGCTGGTTCACGGGTTTCTTAAGTCGACAACCCCAATTGTCTCTAAGAACTCCGGAAAATACAAGTTTAGCGAGAATTTCAAATCTACGGTTGGGACATTTCAAGCTAAGTTAGAGGAGGTCGTGAAACGGCGCGAATTCACTGGATCAGGTATATTTAATTTGGACGAGACGGGTGTGACCACAGTGCAAGTGGTTAAGGCCAAAGGCCAGCATCAAGTGGTCAAGGTTACTTTACGTGAAAGAAGAGAGTTGATAACACAAGTAGGCATTATTGTAGCGAATGGAACAGCACTTCCTCCAGTGTGAGTGTTTCCATGAAAAAAATTAGACAAACATCGAATGTTAAGTGGTTTTCCAGAAGAGTATGGCGCAACGGGCTTAGTTCATTTGTCTGGATGGATGACCAGCGATAATTTTTTACGGGTTTGAGAACACTTTGTAGGTAATGTTCCACCCCACATATCTAACAAACAGCAACCTTGGGATGGAACTATTTTCAGCCCATTCAAAAGATACTTTAACCAAGGAGCAGATGACTGGATCTCTCATCCAGGACAGACGTTGTCTATTTACGACCTGGTACCAACATGCAAGAAGGTTTGGATCGATCTGCAAACTCCCTCAAACATAAAATCAATTGCAGAGAAGAAATTGAAGAAAAAGACACCACAAATTGATCAGAAGAAAATACAGAACGTACAGAAAAAAATTTAGAGCGACTCTTCTTCCGATGAGGAAGAAGTCATTTACAAAGACTTGGACTTGGATTTGGAACAGGATGAGGATGAGGAAGAGAACCTCACCAACCTTAAAGTCCAGAGTTTCGTGGTTTGTAAAGCATCTGGGAAAACATCAGTTAGACATTATGCCGCTAAAACAGAAGTTGTGGATGGCTACAACGTGAAATTTTTGAAAAGACAAGTTGCTTCCAACCGATTTAGATTTAATGAAGAGTATATATATATATATATATATATATATATATATATATATATATATATATATATATATATATATATATATACTGATGATGACTGACGTTATACTTTTTCAAACAAAAAAAAGCGAATATGTATATAAGACGCATACATCAATCGATCTGACTCCAAAATTTTAGTTTTCTTACTTATGTCCATGCCATAATTATTTATTTAATTATTGTTCAAATCCTCTCGGCGCTCCCCTAATCATCAGTTATATAAAAACATAGGCGTATCACAAAGTACAAAACAAAATGGATAATTTGAACAAAATACACACATTCTTACCGTTTATTCACTCAATATAGGTAGCAGAGACCCATGGGAAAAAAATATTATTAATATTATTATTATGAAATATTTTGACGAAATTGTTTGAATTTCGTGGAATACTTACAATTCAATATTAAGTATTGTTGACTGCGGACAATTATCATTGACTTTAACATGGCAGTGCTTATGACACTTCAAAAGACAATCTCTGCATTCATAACCTTGTTTTCCAATTCTACGTGCTACACTCTTACTGCAAACTTGACAAATTGTTCCACTGAAACAAGATGATTATTTTACAGACCTATGCACAAATATAATTGAGCAAAACGTAGTACAACAATTCAAATGTGAGCGACAAACAAAATCTCTAACAAAGGAACAATATACCCATACATACCCAGATAAATGCTTAGCTATAAACGTATGATCATTAAATATGTGCAATTTAGTTCCTTTTCTTTTCCATTTGGATCTTTGAGCCAGTGATAATGGTACTAAGTAATGTTTCTTAACACCATTCTCAACTGTTTCCAAAACTAACGTACTCGCTTCATTAATATAAGTTCGTGTAGAAGCACTACTTAAACCTGATGCTTCTGAAAGACTAGACCTTCGTGAAGTTTCTTCTCTTCCTAAAATTATATTCTACAAATACGTCTACTAATCACTTACAACTTATTACCATCCATTCTTCGATCAGCTGAAATCGAACGATTCAAAGAATCATCCCGTCCAATATCATTCTCACCAGGTCCAGCTGATTTTGAACGTGC
This sequence comes from Vesta saturnalis, assembly GCA_036346205.1. Lineage (NCBI taxonomy): Eukaryota > Metazoa > Arthropoda > Insecta > Coleoptera > Lampyridae > Vesta > Vesta saturnalis. Next base: position 305,290 of record JARFJB010001224.1, read on the forward strand.
CTTAGATTTATTAAGCCTTCTTTTAATGGTACCAAAAAAATCTCGTCTTTTTCTAGGTCGTCCACGAAAATCTAGATTTTGATCTGGTAATGGTAATAAAGATGATGGTGTAGGCGATAAGAAGTTGGAAGATTGGGAAAGTGGTGGGTAGTCTCCTTGCTGTAAATTAAGTTTAGGTAAATAAATCAATCTTGGGGACTTCAGTGAGCAATAAATCACACGACACTCAAATACATACCGGACTATCTGGTAGTTTACTGTTACCACCGTTTAACTCAGAAAGAGTAATTGTCCCATTTGACACATCTTTGAGTTCGTCTTTCACTGCAGGTTCGCTTACATTTTTTTCAAGTCGTTCCACTTCTTTCCAGTTGCCCTCAGGATTAAGTTCAACCTATGTTAGTAATTAGTCAAAAGTATCACACTCATCACTTTAGTAAAATTAGGTAAAAGCAGTATTGATTAAAAATTAAATACCTTGACGAGACGTTGTGATGGATGCTGCAATTAAAGTGATAAGTGGTTTTGAAATTTTTGCTTAGTAGAAACTTACCCTTTGTACACTATGAATGACAAGAGTACTTTTGTTTGTGTTGTATTGAGGTTTATTCTGTTCTAAATCAGATATTGCTGTTGCAGCAAGATGATCTCCGTTCATTAAGGAATCTGTAAGTATATTTTGAAGAGCTTATGTTTTGAACATAGTTAACATACAATAATCCAATTAAAAATCTGGTTGTTTAATCTACATTAATTAATGGAGTCACTAATATCAAATAAATATATTTCAATTTTTTAACAGACCAATTAAGTGCGAGACGATTGAGGAGGAGAAGACGTATACTAAGGGAATACGATTTTCAATTAATGAATGACTCAACAATTGAAAAGTGATGTACTGTCTAATAAAGAAATATATACTCAAACCTCTTAAGCAAAGAGTAATATTGTTACATACCCATTATTGAAAGCACTAACAGCACTAGTTGTTAAGATATTTTGGGACCACGGCATATTTCGTACCATACCGTATACGTGAATTTTTTTTCAGTATATTTTACGAAACGTGACTCCTGTTGCGCCACATACAATTTTTAACGCGTAATATAATGTAATTACCGATGCTATTTAAACCTAGAATGGAAGTATTTGACCATATGTAGAATCGTTTGTGTAAAAAAATGTAAAAGATAAACAGTATAAGTGCGGCACTGGGTGCTTCGGTTGTGGTAGATTAAGAGATCAAACAGTAGCACGGCAATTCAAAATCACTGCATTCAGTCCCATTAATAATATCGAATTCTAATTTATTACGAAATAAGCCTTTGTAGTATAAGGAATGCGATGAAATTTACAGAATTACGAAATAAGCTTTGTTTGATGATGCAATTACACTTTTATTAATAAAATTTGACGCCATTAAAGTTACAAATCATCTACGACGAAGCCGTTCGATAATCATCGGGTTCCTTCACTCTCCAAATAATTTCATAATGGGTTGATTTTAAATTTGGCAATTTTTCGATCACTAACCTTGCCTATAAATTAGAAATTTATATGTTGAGTGAATTTTTAAATAATTGGTGATGGAAATTGTTTCATAGAGTAACAAAACATTTTCAATTTAAAGATATTATGTCATTGACGCTCTTGAAAAGTAGTACAACAGTCTTAAGTACTGTGTCGTGCATAATATTTCGCGTTATTATTGAAAGGTAAAAGAGAATTTCTTATTAAAAGCAATGTTTAGTGCCAATATGGACAAATGCAATGCGGTTTGTGAATTGGAAGATCGTGTGGAAAATTTTCACCTTTATTTGTTGAATATGCGTAGTGCTTCAATGATTTAAGACGGAAGGATTACAGAATGAAGGCTTCTCGTATATACAAGAAATTGTTATTTGTTAAAAACTGTCGATTCAAGTGTTTGAACATTAGAGCGTGTAACTTTTTGACTAATAGCAATTTATATTGAAACCGTTTGATATTCGAGCACTATTATGCTTTGTGTATAGATTTTAAATACAGCAGGACTACACCAGGTAGTACATTAGTGCTAAAAATTATAAATTTTGTACCGATATATATATATATATATATATATATATATATATATATATATATATATATATATATATATATATAAACGTTTTTTTATTGTTTTTAATGTCGATGATCTCTAGTAGTTTTAATTTTAAAGGAGAAAACTTATGAAGGCTTGTTTCAAAAATTACGAATCATTAATCTAAGTCAATACTACTGTGAAATGCATAAACTTATAATAATTATAAGCTTGTTCCAAAAATTAAAAATCATTAATCTAGGTCAATACTACAGTGAAATGCATAACAATGCTTGTAAATATAATTCAAGGTCAACATAACATATATTTGGCGTCCTCTAAATTTATTTAAATGCTGCTTGAGTATTATTTTCTGTTACTGACGCTCTAAACGGTAGCTACGATTTAGCAATTTAATAAATTAGATGAATTCATAGTTCATTAAAGGAAGTTTATATTTGAATTACGTTTCCGGTCAAGCGAATGGACACTCAAAACTGATTCAATATTACGACACTCCTGTTTTACAAACATCGCTTGACAAATATTATAAAGCAATTAACTTCTTAAAAAGAATTTGAATAGGAATTTAGCTACCGTATTTGATATACTTCATTTCAGATCTAAATATTTACAGTTGGTTCACGATAGCCCTTTTGCAAAAATAAATCTTGTATGCAGAGTGAACAAAGGCTTATTTTATATATGAGAGGCAATTAATTAGGGAAGAGTACCCACTACTGTTTGTGCTATAGTACATTCCATACTATTTATTCAATATTTTGGATTCACATAAATTTAATGAGCTTATTTAAACAAATCTTAACGTGTTTTATGAAATTTAAAGTAAATATTACGAATTTTGTGTTTAAAATTGACAAAGTAGTTTACAAGGTGAGCACTCATCTGGTTTTTTAGGATCATTCGGTATTTTTAACATCTCGCCCAAGAGCTTTTTACGGAACATTTTGATGACATATTGAATTTTGTTGCAATTTTTCAAATTCCTTGCATCACAAATCATTTTTGAAAAATCAATGTTTTCTTTTGCAGGAAAGGTGCGTAGTTAGTGCTTCACTATTGCATTTTACGGATTAGGTGTTTCCAAGAAAACAGCATTCCTTTGTGCAGTGTTGCTTTCCTACTCTTATTGAAACAACCGACAAGACTGACGCTTATCGTTAATGTCTCTTTGTGCGTTACGGCTTACATTAGCATTCCCTCATACTGTGTTGACTTCCTACCCATATTGAAAGCACCAACAGTCGCTAGTGCTGATTTAGGCTATAACGCACTACAACACACTAACTAAACGCTACTAATAATGTACACAGCCACTAAACACAGTACTAAAACACTAACTAAGCACTAAAAATGGATCGTCCTGGTAATTAGTGTCATGAATAAGTAAAAGCAACGAAAGCACTAACGACGTCAAGGGATTCTGCTATTAGTGCTTCTAATAAGGATAAGAATCCATTACTGCAAAAGTCGATTCCTACAAGGGTAAGACGTCAACACTGCATAAATGTCGTTTTCTTGGAAACAGCCAGTGATGCTAGTGTAAGCTACCAAAAACTAAGAGACATTAACCAAACACTAACAATGGGTGTAGGTTGCCGTTAGTGCCTGAAATTTTTCCTTTAGCTTGAAATTGGGCATTGGAAAAAAAATAGAATGTTTCAAGTGCTAAAAACCACCCACTTAATATTATATTTGGCACATTTTATGAAACATTTTATTCGGCACGATATAGTGTATTGTGCTGTACAGCTTTTGGAGCGTCTAATAGCTATATTCGCCGTCCTGAACAATAATTGGCGGATTGCATGCAACCAATTTTATTATTTTCTGCATTGATATTTTGATTCTTTACTTGCTTTAAAATTCATCGAAATATCCCAACTCTACATCAAACAAATCATTCGATTGTGAAAGTATTTTGAAATTATAACACATTTAGTACCATATCGTATATTTCATTTTTAAAGAAGTAATTGCGCATGACGAAATTTTTTTTAACTAGAGTTCATGAAGCGTAACTGATGTTACGCCCTTGACGTAGATAACAAAACAATTAATATTCGTAGACGATGGTATTTAAACCACATACAGTGAAATATTTAAGAAATGTAATATTATGAAATAGACTTGTTAAACGAAATTTCTTTTATAAAAATTAGGTTCCTAGTGTTCTAAAGGGAACTTGTACAGACGTCAAAGGACAAACAACGTTGAAATTTTTAAACCTTGTGCTAAAAGAGAACGTCACTGCAAAGTGGTTAGAGTGTAACAGAAAAACATTTAATGTGCCTATAGGTTCATAACTTTGTAAAAAGAAGGAGGAAAATTAAATTTTAATCCGTTGTAGTATAGTGACGTTAATGAATGTCGACTAAATTGTATAAAGAAAGTTGTGTTAAAAAAAATTTCGCCAAATAAATTTCTGCGAGTTAGAAACTTTTGAAATATTTAAACAAAGTATCGACTAGTGGCATTCTAAGTCTTGAGTTAAAGAAAAACATTCGATACCGCCTGAGTACATACAGCGGAAGTCGTGTATGTAAAGAAATATCTGCTTAACAAAGCTAGTGCTACGCTTAAGAATTAACGGACTATCAGCCGTTCCAGCTACTTGGAAGTTACAGTGTCATGGAAAGGGATATGTAGAGTAAGATTTTTAATTTTTTTTGCAACAGGTGGTAGAGCACAGAAACCCATTTTTGATTTGATTGCTGTTATGCGATCTATACTTTATAACAGGGTTTCGTATTCATTCACAAGAATTTATTTACAATGTTTATTCCTTACTATAGGTAGTTAGGTTAATTTCATTTAATTTCTAATAAATCAGACTTGTGGTATGTGGATATTTTGGATTGAAATAAATTTAACGAGCTTATTTGAACAAATGCTAGGGTATTTTTTGAAATGTAAAGTCAATGTTACGAATTTATGTTTGAAACTGAACTATCATCTTCGAGTGGGCAGTTGTTTTGTTTTTTGTGATTAATCAGGATTTTTAACATCTAGCCCAAACCATTTATCAACAAAATCCGATGGCAATGCCGTCTAGAGACTTTGCTACCAAATTTGAGTGTTGTTTATGGTGAGTGTAAAGTGTTTGAAGCCAAATATCAGCACTATTACAACTTACAACAACTCACAACCCTCTTCGGTGAGTTTAGTTGGCAACTCGATTATTTTAATAAGCTTACCTATATTCCAACATTGTATTTTTAATTTACACAATACTCCAGGAACCAATCTGAAAATGTTTTGAAAAACGTTTTTACATCAAAATGCTTGATCAAGAATTCGCAAAAGTTACGTTTCCTAATTTCTATATATCAAGTTTAATTTATTAAATTTAACTACGTTTTCTGGGATATAGAAAGCTGAGTAACGTGTTATTTCTATCACCAGTATCATAACAAAATGACGGTAGTAATTATAGGTTTCCTAATATCCCAACATATCCACTGGTGGGTATTCGGCATGGAACATGGATAATGTAAATGGAAAAATCAAGTGTGATGGTAAAATGAACAGAATTGTACAGAAATATTTATTTATAGAAATTTAAGGCATGAAAAATCTGAAACACCAAAATCTAATGTCATTGGTGAAAACTTTCAGCGTGTGGTGTGTTTTACTTATTTCTCGTTTAATAGATCTTATACCAGCTAAAAGTATTGGTGATACATGGATATTCTAGTATATTAGTCAATGGCTAAAAACATCCACATAATGTTGGTGCTTTCGGCATTAAACTAGTAAAATGTGTAATACAGTATCTGTATGACAAATGGGAGCTCATTCCAAAAAACATATTTCGTTACAGTAGTGATTTAAAATTTTAGTAAAATGTAAACCTAAATAACCTGAAACGATGCGTTGATGGTTTAGATCCTACGTAAATCAAGATGTTCCTTTTTGTGTTCGCTTTCATAGGTGTTTAACTATAAAGCATATTTTTTTTTTTTATGATTGTGGACCTGAACAGGCTAAATAAGGCCTATCGTGCTAAAGCACTCAGGAACACTTAGGAGGATGGATAGAGGGATAATGAATTGCCAATAGATGCCTATGAACAGCTACCTTAAATTTTCTCATATCATAAGTGAGAGGAAAACAGGAACTAGGGAGATCATTCCAGAGTTTAGAAGCCGTGTAGAAAATCGTGGATTGCAAAGCCCGTTTGGTACGACAAGTGGAGATTTGTACTGCATAGATGATGATTGAGCGAACGATGTTGTCTCGCAAAGATAGCCGGAGATGGTATCAAAGAATGTAATTCACCAGTCACAATTAGCCGTTGTAATTAACGATCAATACAAAGAAAGAACTGAAACCATCCTTCTATGCTCAAGGGACTGTATGTGAGAAGTTAAGGACGGTCATTTAAACCTAATCGCTCTCTTTTGAATACGATCAACGATATCGAGAAGCGTATTAGAACACTAACCCAAAGGTGAGAAATTATAATTCCAGATGAGGCCAATTTGGGCCTTATACAGCAAAGGAGTTGTCGAGAGGTAAAGTACTGCTTAGATCTGTACAAAAAGCCTATTTTACGAGCAGGCTGTATTTGGTAGCTGAACAGAAAGATGGTCAACCCATGAGAGATTTGAAGATACAGTCCAACAGAGTAATAGAGTCTGAAAACTTAAGAACTGAGCCATTCATACTTTACAACAGAATGATCGATCTTTTTGGCGGACATAAGGCAACACTGAGTTTTGTTAGCATTAAATTTAACTAGATTATTGCTTCCCATTCGAGAATACGTTGAATGTCTTTGTTATTGAATTTGCCATTTCAGCTTTAATTTCTTGATTTGACATAGAAGGTGGATTATCACTATGAGTAGACTGAGATGAACTACAGTGAAGAGTGCTATCGTCAGCAAAGCAATGGATGGGGTTAGTTGTTGAAGAAATAAGGTCGTTTATGTACAGCAGAAAAAGTGTAAGGTATAACGGATCCCTGTGGTACAAACTAAACGTTAACCGCTAGAATACTTACGGTCAAGAATAATGCCATCAACTACGACACGTATTCGTCATTATTATTCAAAGGAAACTAAGTAAACCCAGTTGATGAGCGATCATTTAACCCAACGAGGTGAGTTTGGCAAGTAAACACTTAAGCCAAACTTGGTCAAATGCCTGTTAAGATATTCTTGTTAGCGAGCTACAACTGTTTCACCGTTGACTGCTCTACTGTATTGTTCCAAACTTGAGGTCACGTATGAAAGAAGATCGCTCATGTTGAACGACTTTGCCTAAACCCATATTAATGGTCATCTAAGGAGTCTTCAGTTATAAGATACGTTGTAGCAGTTGCTGATTGATGGCTTGTTCCATGATTTTAGACAAAATGGAAGTGATGGCAATTGGTCTGTAATTTGAGGGATCGGTCTTATCACCTTTTTGGGAATAGGTTGAACATTTGCTAACTTCCATGATGAATGGAATTCCCAGAAGATATAGAGATCGTATAGAGCTTAGATAGGACTGGTACTAGTTCGGGGAACATTTCTTTAAGACAATAGCTGGGATACCGTCTGGGCCAGTCGCCTTATTGAGATCAAGCTTACTGATGATCGATTCCAAGAGCTTGTACCGAAAATGAATTGGTTTCATTACGTATGAAGAAGAGTTGACTAGGGGCACATCTTTTCCAGAATCATTGAGACACGAGTTTGATGCAAACAAATCCACAAAAACGTTGGCTTTGTCTACAGAATCAGCAACTACCGATCCGTCAATAGATGTCAGGGGAAATGAAGATGTTCGAAAGTTTTTACTAATGGCTTTTGCTAAAGACCAAAATTTACGACTGCCTAAAGGAGATGTAGCTAGTTCATTGCATTTTCGTTGTTCGAACAACTTTTTAGTTTTAGTGATGACACTTTTGCAGATATTTCTAGCACCAACGTATTCTACATGACTGTCAACCGATTTATTAGATTTCCATTTAATGTAACATTTATTTTTAAAGATATTGCATCAGAACAAGCCTTATTGAACCAGGGTTGGGAACGTGAATGACCTACACGGTACTGTTTTTTCGGAATGTATAACTCCATTCCCATGAGGATGACTTCAGATACTGAAAGAGCGATGTCCGAAGAAGAGGACGACTTAAAACAATATTCACGCCATGGAAAGGTTGCAAAGAAATCCCGTAAATCACTCCATCGAGCTGACTTAAAACACCACAAGGTTCTATCGGTTTTGCGAACAACAGTGGAATTAGGTACAGTAGAAATGATTTTTATTAGACAATGGTCGGAAAGACCTAAAGGCGAAAGAACGGAAGTTTTATAAACAAGAGGGTTTGATGTAAGAAAGAGATCTAGAAGATGTGGAGTATGGTTAGGGTTATCAGGGATTCTTGTGGGTTCAGAAATCATTTGTGTGAGATCACATGAAATAGCAAATGTTTCTGCACTATGACCAGCGGATTTGTAGTAGATGAAAATTGAAGCCAATTAGAGTTATGAACATTGAAATCGCCTACAAATGAGATATCGCAAGATGGAAACTGAGACAGGAGATAGTCAACTTTCATACTAAGGTAATCGAAGAAGTCTTGAAAGTTGCTGTCATTAGGAGACCTATAAATGCAACAGTAGAATTTCACAAAATTAGGACCAGAATGTTTAAACCAAATCACGTCAAAATTTTTATTTTCTAAGGAAGAAACCCTCTTGCAAGCAATTCTGTCCTTGATGTAGGCACATACGCCTCCTTTATATCGAAAGTTAGAGTGAAGATGGTATTGAGGAAATTGCAAGTCGGGTGACTCGAGCTTTCGAGGAGACTTGTGTTTCAGATAGAAACAATATAAAGGGGTTCCCTTTTTTAAAAATAAAATTTAAAACAGGTAGTTTTGAACAAAGAAATAATTCCGTAATATTTTTTAGCAGTTTCGAAGACTTAAAAGGGCCCGGTTTTCCCCTTTTTTGTTTTAAAAAAGATCTAAAGTTAGTTATTAGGTACATGTTTGTCTGTTCTAACTTAAGTATTTTAGGATTATGATGGTTAACTATACCAACACCATTGATTAACGAATATGTATTCTTGAAGACCTTATCTAAATCATTTTTATCTTCATTGTATTGATGTCAGATTCCAATTAGGGTTATCGGTGGTTAATTATGGAGCCCTCAACAATAAATTTTCCACTCTGGCGACAATGAGATCATAAATTAAAACCAAATTTAAATTGTTGCTTTAAAACGTTAACTTATATTTCATCATTGTTTTTTAGTACCAGATGTCCAATTACCGGTTGCTCTTTTGTCGTTAAATTGTATTGCTACAAAACTTAACGGATTAGAATACATCTTGTACCAACTTAAAGTTTCTCAAATCTAAATATTTTGTAATGACATAATAATGCTTGTCCATTCAAATTGAAATGAACATAATAATGATATATAATTTATTTTATAATTATAACGACATTTATTTTCTTCGAGTTGTAAGTATAAAAGAAGTTCGTAACTATCACATGAAGTGATCGATTTCACAAGAATAATTGGGAGGAAGGATTATGTTATGCATTATCTCCTATTATTTAACTTCATCTATCACTATCATAGAATTTGAAAATTTGAAACATTTGTACCTGAATTACATATTCAATTCAATAAGCATTTTCTTCTTATTTAACACAATGAGAATGTAAAACCAAACGTCGTTTAAAACTTTATAAAAGAGATAAATAAAATAACAAATAACAATAAGACATATAGACAAACAAACGTTATCCAGAGTGTTTGGTAAATGTTTCACCATAATTCACAGGCTGATTGCACATTGAAAAATAATTGTACTTAACCCATATAAACCTTAGATTAGGTACTCTCTTTCTTGTCTAAGGTATAAACCATATTCCAATATAGCTTCGTTAGGAAGATATAGGGTGTTAAAGTGTTCGTAAAAAAATCCAAGTTTTATTCATACCTTCCAAACCATTTGAGATATTTAAATGAATTTTTACGCTTTTTAACAATGAATGTAGGCGCATTTTTTAATGTAAAAACGCTATTTTTAATTTCACCAATTTCTTTAAAAATGTGTTGTGGTGTGTCCATACCCATGCCACTGATGAAATTAAAAATAACATTTTTACATACAAATATGCACCTACATTCATTGTCAAAAAGTGTAAAAATTCATTTAAATATCTCGAACAGTTTAGAAGATATGAATAAAATTTGGATTTTTACTAACACTTTAATACATATCTTTTTAACGAAGCATTAGTGAAATATGGTTTATATAACAACCATTATTTTTCAATGTACCATTAGCCTCTGTATATGGTGTAACATTTATGAAATACTACAAGAAATTTTCTAGTAAAGCTGTGGCTACTTAAGCATGTGATACATGTTTTAATTTTATTAAATTAATACTTAATTAAAAATTTGAAAAAGTCCTGACACAAAATTTTACTTTTAAAACCTCTAAAAAGTAAACAAATTTTCTTGAAACAGATCTAAGAACACTTTCGATAAACTCACCTTTCAAACGAAAAAAACTAAATCCGTTCCTCTCCGTTTGGGAGCTACGATGCCACAGACAGATATTCAGATACAAACGTTAAACTTATAACACCCTCTTTTCGTTGGGGGTTAAAAAATGGATTGTGAATCCTAGAAAAGTTCTAGCAGAGGTATAAAACGCTGAAAGAACAACTAAGATAAGAGCTTTAACAAAGTCATGGTATGTATTATTAAGGTTATATGATTAAATAAAAATACCATATCTCTTTAATACAGAAGACTGGCCTTGTTAAGTAATGGTTCACCAAGTAGTACGATCGTATTTCTCTTGTTGTCAAATATACAGGTGCAGTAGGGATATCACATGTTCACGATCCAGGATGGCACCTCAAGCTTGGACTGGTTTAACAGGAAAGGTAATGTATAAAATATCTAACAGAAGGAGGCGGACGTATGAATCCAGAAAAAAACAATATTCACAAAGTGCTTGGAAAGAAATCTGTGTTGAGGCCCGTTTAACATAATGGTCCTACTCCAGTAAAACCCGATACACTTGACAATGAAAAGTTTGAAACAATAGTATTTTCATAACGAGATACGGAAGTGATAGATATCGCACAAGCGGTTGCCCTCGAGTGAGAATCCCGCGAGTGTCGGACTATTTTTCCTACGACCATGAAAAAGATAAGTCTCCTTAATGTTTTATTCATCACAAATTAAACAATTACAAAATATACTTAATCTAATATTTCATGTTTTTTATTAAGAAATGGTCGTAAGAAATAGTTATTTTGTATTAAGTGTGCAAAATGAGTGTTTTGTAAATGGCACATGAGAGTATTAATTTTTGGCTGAGACTTGTCGAGGCCAAAAATTCATTCGAATGTGCCATAAAACACGAATTTTACCACGAAATACAAACAATATTTTTTCTATAACTGTTATATTTGAGAATTTCTTTGAACTTTGTTAAATAATTCAAATGAATCGCCCCGTATTTCCTAAATGTTGCAACATAAATCGTATCTATGGAGACATCATGTTTAACAATGCTAGTTTTATTAATATCAATATTATAAATAAAAAAGAATAGTTACCTACATATTTTTATTACAGTTTGGAAAATTAGTAGTAGTATAGGTATAATAAACTGTATTATCTTACTTAGTATTTGTTAGTTTTTGTTAAATTAAAAGTATCATTTGAGTATTTTTTAATTCAAGTGATTGATTCTTGCAATTTTTTTGCACCCTAGTGTGCAAAATATCTTGTGCAGCTTTGAAAGCTTGAGCAGCCCCTCCACCCCTTGGGGAGGGAATGAAACATGTTGCCTTTCGTTCCAGATGGACTTGTAGATAAAGATGGATTGGTGAAAATTAAGTGTTTATCTTCTATGAAAGAAAAGCTACTAGACAATCTCAGCTTAACTGTTTTTATGAAATAAGTAATGCAGAATCAGGTATGAAACGTAAGATACATATGTGGATGTATATTATTTTCAATTAAACAACAATCGGGTATTATTTTTAGCTTTAAAAAATCATTCATACTTTTATCAAGTTTAGGGGCAATCAAACCTCACTGGCAGAGATTATTATGATTTTGTTTTGTTCTCCAAAGATGATTGTAAGATGGAAAGTATAACAAAAGATGAAGATTTATGGATAAACTGAACGATTCCAAAATTAAAATTATTTATTACTATACAGGGTGCCCATTTTTTGAGCTCCAGCATGGGGATCTCAGTTATTTGAAGAGATACAATGTTGGTGCTCAGTAATATTTCGGGTGTTTTCAGAGGTTGCCGAGATTTTTCACAAAAACCGAAATTTTTAATTTTCGATTTTCTTTTTTATACCGAAAACTGCAAAAGGTGGACGTTTTAAACTGAAACATTCTTTTGTTTAAAGAACACATTTTGATTAAAAATTATTATTAATTTTATTAAATACATAAATAAAAAGTTTACCTCGAGTAGGATTTGAACCTACGACCTGTACTTTGCTAGAGTACCGCACTAACCAACTGCGCCACCAAGGTTCAAGCCCCAATCGATGCAAATTTTGTCTTTATGTATATAGAACTGATGTAAATTCTATTTAAATTTAATCAAAATGTATAATAATACATTTTGATTAAATTTAAAAATGTATTATTTATTTTTTAAAAATATACTTCATGGAAAAATTCTCTTATGAAGAAAAAAGGCAACAACTTACTCAAAATTGTTTTCTAACAAACACAATTTCAGACAAAAACATTTTGATTAAATTTAAAGTAGTTAAAATTAAATAGTTAATCCTAATAATAATAGATAAAAACTAAACTATGAATGTATAATGAACATAACTAAAAGAAGAAGCATTATAACAGATGTTCAAAGGATTCACCATCGACCTCTAAACATGGGTTTATATGTCTCCTAAAATTTTGTGTTGCTCTTAAAATTCTCTTCTTCGTATTTTGGTCCTTAACGTCCTAATTATTTTTCTTCGTAAATCATGAATATCATCGGGTACAGTTTTGTGAATAAAATTTGTCATAGTTCCCCATAAATAGTAGTCTAAGGGAGAAAGGTCCGGTGAACGCGAAATTTGCATTTTGTTCTAAATGATATAACAAGTGGTAGGAATCTTGCCGGTAATTTTTGTCAGTCGGATCACGAGTTGGATTCAGCAAGACCAAACCAAACTCGCCCAAATTTCGATGTAGCGATAAAAATAGTTTTGAGCAAGTTGTTGCCTTTCTGATACCGCTATAGGTATGCTTGTGCAGTAATATGGGTATTTCGACGCGAAGCGTAATAAATTTCTAACATTTCTCGTTTTTCTTCATTCGAAAATAGCATTTTATTGAGAAACTTGTAAATTGATAAAAAAGCATCAATTACTGAAACCGTGAAATATGTGTTTATATTAAACAAAAGAATACACGTTATTTCCAAAGCACTCTTCTTCTTTCAGTTATGACTTATGAGTTATGTTCATTATATATTAAAAGTTTAGTATTTCTCTATTATTATTAGGACTAACTATTTAATTTTAAATACTTTGAATTTAATCAAAATGTTCTTTAGAAAATGGTTTCGAGCAGGTTGCTCGAATTTTTCCATGAAGCATAATAAATTAAAAAAAAAATACATTTTTAAAATTAATCCAAATGTGTCTTTTAAACAAAAGAAAGCATGTTCTTTCCAAAGTACACTTCGCAAAAACTGTTTTTCTCCATATTTTGAGGGAATCTTGAAGTTGAATCATACCTCATATCGCATGATATATCATTGTAATCAGCAAGAAGAGCTTCATTCAAAAATGTAAAAATCCAGTAAGGTTGCCATAGGAAATAAGAAAGTTAACTACTATAACTTCTAGAAATTTCGTAACGACCAAAATGCGCAACTTTGCCCTAATTGAAATTGAACCAACATTGTATTTCTTCAAATAACTGGGATCCCCATGTTGGAGCTCTAAAAAGGGGCACCCTGTATATTGCTGGAAATAATTGATCCACGTCTTTCCAGTCGGGATAAAGGTCTCGTATACTTAATAATTTATTACAGATATACAAGTTGTGCGGTTCTCAGTTGGGGATCGTTTTGTAACGGGCGTATTACTGCGACTATTACTTTGCTTGCATATACCTGGCTACAAAGAATAATATTTGGGTTCTTTCTCTAACTTTTATAACTTCAAAATCATTGAGTAAAAATTTGATATTGTTTTTATGGAAATGTGAAATGATTCAATTTTAACTAAGCGGTTTTAATTTATAAAGGCAACGTTCATTAACTAAACTTTACTTTTATTGTTATCACATTTCTGTTTGTGTAAATGAACTTTAATAATTACTCAACAAATTCCTTTTTCCTTTTATCAGGACGCTCCAGCTAGCTAAATAATGTAATAAGTGGTTATTGTTATCATTCATAAAAATTATCCTCAATTTGATATTAATTACCTGTATTTTGTAATCAATTGAACTTGCTTTCTTCAGTATTTACATATTCAGTGCAGACTGTTTTGTTTACAGTACATATATAAAAATCAAACATATAATGTAAAATAACATTCCTAAAACTAACATGTAACAATAAAATCTTTATCAGAATTAAACGATATTGTTTTTTGTTTAATTTTGATGTTCAAATTCAAACTCAAATAAAATCAAACATAAATATTTTATTTATTCACACAATCAAAAGGTTCTTACGTGTTACTTTCGTTGAAAGCTGATGACATAACTGCGTTTCTTTCTGCCAATTTGAGGCCTCGTTTAGGTTGATGACGTTCTCTGTCGCCAAGCTGGACCGCTCTCCTTTGTTTTCTCTATCTTTTCTGACACCTTTGTTATGGATGAATACGATTCTAATTTTCTTCCCACAATTTAATGATTTTTGTAAATAATTGCTCGATTTATTTACATTATCCAATTTTTACTTAATTGTTCAGTTTTAACTACAAATGCTCTTAATTATCAATGTTTTTTTTTGTTATTATACTTTATATATCGATCTATTATACTGGATCGGTGTCTTATTTTATATTTATCACTCGCTATCGAAACATCAACTTGGAGCACTTTCAATACGCACTTAAAACGCGAATGTAAATTATAGCGTAATCTTTTTATTATCACCAACTCGATAACATTTACACTTTAATTGGATTTAGCTTTTCCTCTCATTAATAAGGAAAATATCACTTATATTCTCTTAATACAATACTAACTAAATTTTCGTTATAATTTCACAATTTTAATTGCAGCACAACTTAAGCTGCAGAAATCGCCTTCCAACCGTTTGGTTACCTTCAACCAACTCTGATCGCTTACTTAAGGCGACTGACTAACAAATACGTCATTATGACAGCGTCGTCACTTGCTCCCTTTCACAAAACAGTCATGACCAGCAAATTGCCGCGTGTATTTAAAAGCTTTCCGATTTAATATGTAAATACTTGTCGAAGCAAGCTCAAGTTTTTCATCTTAACATTAATTACATCTACACACAAATAATCAATAACCACCTAATGCCATTTAACAGCGCGAAATTCGAATTCCTAATGGCACCATTACAAAGCCAATGTACAGAATCTTCAGTTTTATATGATGTACCTACAAATTGATTGCATCTTAGGGAAGGTATACAGAAAGTAAGAGTTTTTTAATTTTATAAGTATAAACAAAAAGAATGTACTTATATTACATAACAGATCATACTCAACCGAGATGGACGTGTTTTTTGATACAGATTATAAATATGAATTGATGTTTACGGAAGGTATACAAGTGAAAATATGTAAATACGTCCATGAACTCAACCGGGGTGTTTCTCTGCTAGTACTGTTTTTCCCGGTTAGTTCTATGGCATTCTTTTTTGGTAATAAATGTCTTTTAACTATCAAAGTTGTCAGGACTTCATTTATTTGTTACCAATTTTTGGTTAAATATAAGTTTCTTATGTTGCCTTGCGTGTTTTTTTGCCTAGAAGACTAAAATTCAAAACCGGTTTATTAATTGATTATACACCCGTAATCCTTATTCATAGTTTTCTGGCTTTATTTTTTATATGGGGTAAATTTTACTTACTTTGGTGAGTTTTAATATAATTATAAGGTCAACACGGGTAAGTGTGACTGTGGGGTAAATGTGAATACTCAGTCTGAATTTCAAACCTGTCAGTGACATCTCGTGGGCAGTAGCTTAAACTATAACTCTACTAATGTAGATCGTTAGGAATTCTGATATATCGATGGGTACAAAAATATTCCAT
Organism: Vesta saturnalis; assembly: GCA_036346205.1. Taxonomy (NCBI): domain Eukaryota; kingdom Metazoa; phylum Arthropoda; class Insecta; order Coleoptera; family Lampyridae; genus Vesta; species Vesta saturnalis. Next base: position 321,646 of record JARFJB010001224.1, read on the forward strand.
AAACACAAAGAGTTAGTACCAGCAATCAGTTGAATAAGTAGACACGTGCCGTTGCAAAAAATCAGAATTGGCGTAGACTTTACGGTAAGTCAAAGTTTTTATTTAAAAGTGTACAAATTAGTGTTGCCTTTATGTGATATGAATGAGGACATGCTTTTTTAATTCTGAAGTAATTTTGAAGCACGTGTCACACTTGCACCGAGAAAAGATACATTGGGGTTACTGTGACCTGTAGTATAGGGACAAGTAGGACATACAAAATAAATATATATATATATATATATATATATATATATATATATATATATATATATATATATTCTTGTTTCAGATAAGTACAAGATGGTTAGAAATTATAAACGTAAAAGTCAACGAGCTTGAAACTATTCACAAGCTGACCTTGAAACTGCTGTTGAAGAGATTAAAAGAGGTGTTATCAGCACCTATTGGGCTGTCAATTTATATAAAATTCCAAAAACGACTTTATTATATCATGTCAAAGGTGTCTGTGGTCACAATAGTAAGACTTTTGACAGAGCACCGCAATACCATATGATGACGAGAAGCAATTAGCCTCAGGCCTCAAAACAATGAGGTTTTGGTATTAGTTGTAAAGAAGTTTTTAATATTGTTGCCGAGTATGTAACAAAAAATAAAATAAAAACCCCTTTTAAAAATAATATCCCTGGCGATGAGTGGTTTTTGCATTTTCAAAAAAAGACACAACTTGAGCCTTAAAAAACCTCAACCTGTTGAATTTGCTAGAAGAGAGATGATAGATCCTTTTGCGGATAATGAATACTTTGACTTACTCCATAAAAGTCTCACTGATCTAAATTTGTTCGACAAGCCAGAATTAATTTGGAACCTCGACGAGACATCGTTGTCTCATGAGCCCCATAAAACAAAGGTGGTTGGAGCAAAGGGAAGACCAAGTTCAAGAATCACGACTGGTCCCGGTAGGGAGAATACCACTATTTTGTCAGCAGTGGCAACATCAGGTTTGAAAGCACTGCCACTGATTGTATTTATGGGCAAGAACATATGGGATACCTGGTAGTCGGATGAAGTTAATACCTATCCAGGAACTGCCTACGCAGCAAGTCCGAGGGTGTGCATGGAGACAGATATACATTGTTTTAAAAACTTTAATTCCTGCATTGGGACACAGCCCACCAGCTCTTATAATAGAGATAGGCACAGTACGCATATCAACATCCACACTTTTTGATCTTGCGCGTGAAAACGTTATCACCATACTAAAGTTACCCCCCCCCCCCCCCCCTTCCAGCCATTTAATACAACCGTTGGATTTGGCTGCTTTAAAATTCCTAAAGGATAAGTGGGATTTACAATTGGTTACTTGGCAAAGGAAGCACCTTGGCTTAAAAATCCTGAAGAAAGTTTTTTCAGACTCGTAGGCAACACCTGGAAACAACTGGATCAAAAATGAATACAAAATGGGTTTAAAAAAGCGGGCACTTTTCCGTTTGATCGCAACGTTATTTCAGATGAAAAGAAATTGACTTTCGAAGAATTATTATTGGACACTGTAAAGCAAACACAGAAGGTTCCTTCAAAAAAGAGAAAAAAAATAGCTGGTGGTGCGGAAGTGATTACATCACAAAAGGTAAAGGAGAGACTTGCTAAAGAAGAACAGAAAGAAAAAAAGAATGCCAGAAAAAACACCAGGAATTCAAACAACAACTAAAAAACGTTCAAAAATGCCTAAACCAAAAGATATAATTTCAGACTCAGAAGACTTAGAAGATCCCGTTTATATAGATTAAGAAGGTGACATGGAACTTGATTTATTGGAGGAAGAATGTAACGAAGATGAACTACATATTGACTCAGATGGGGAAACAGGGATACAAACAGTTAACACATTACCTGACATTGCTGTAGGAAAATGGGTTATAGTCGAATACCTCAAAAAACCATTAGGCACTTCGTGGGACAAATTAAACATGTAGAAGAAGACGGATGGTCAGAAATGTTTCTCAAGTTTACGAAAAATGCTTTTATTTGACCAGAACTAGAAGATATAGACACTGTGGTCGATGAAGACATAGTAAAGATTTTACCTGATCCAATGAAGACCAAAGGCATCATTTTAACTTTGAAATGAATTTTACTTCCTTTAACTTGTAAATATAAAAGTTTATAACTCTTTGTTCAATAAAGTAAATAAAACAAAAAAAATCTCGAATACTATTTTATCGAAATTAACCACACTTGCCCCTAGTTATGAAATATGCACATATCTTGACACTAAAAATAAAAGTCACACTTGCCCTAACTTTTTGGGGACACCTATCTACACTTTAAAAAAAAAATACAATTTTTTTCACTAATTTGAATAATAGCTCCGAGACTTTGTCATTTAGTAATTCAAATTGAAACATAATGTAAAAAAAAAATTAACTTTATATAGTTGCAACAAATATCACAACAGCAACGGACAAAGTGAACTAACTGAAAATGGGGTAACATTAACCCAAGTTTATTTTAAGATTCTTAATTTCTTGGAATGTAAAATAGTACTGGTTTAAAATGGCATAATAATAAAATTAATTAACTACACTGCAAAATTAATTTGATGTGTATCACTCATAAAATTTTGATCCAATTCCTGTAAATACTTTTAGAGCTGTGAGTGTTAAAATTTATATGGAAATCCATATTGACGTTAAAGCGTACTGAACACCCTTAATTACATTTGGTACCATTACAACGTCTGTCACTTTTCAATTGGGGTTGCCGGACTGCAATTTGTCTTCGGCATTCAATGTGTAGCTTTTCCAAATTTTCTGGATTTTATTAAGTAAATTATAAAACTTTTACCCATTGCATTTCTTAGTTAGAATTAAATTTTCTTGCCGTTTGTTATGGTCTTCCTAAATTTTATTTATTCTTTAAGAGTTTAATTGGCTAAACCCATTCACATTATTCTTGACCGCAAATACATTAGAACCAATACAGCGTACTCAACTGTCATTCCATACATTTTGTTAGAAACATATTTTCCCCTAGTGGACCATGGTGGAACTAAATTTGTTTACAGATTACGTATATTTCGCATAGTTATCAGAGCCGTGCCCGCACACATTTTTCCTTTTTTGCAAGCCATTATTACAGGATCAAAGAAGTTTTCGTAAAGCGAATAAATATTTGAAAACTGGAAAACAAAAACGCACCGATGTAAACAAACTTAGTTTTACCATAGTCCGCTAGGAGAAAACGTGTTGCTAACAAAATGGCCAAGTGTGGTGTATTAGTTCTAAAGTATTTGTTAACCGTAAGTATTTTAGTTTTTAAGTTTAGGTTGTATAAGTTTATACTTTCAAAAGCCTGATGATGACAGTTTGTAGCTCTAATTTTAAATTAACTTTTATGAATAAAGAATTCATGAAGAAGGTTTGTATGTAATACATATACTTAACCGATTAAAAGTTTAAACGAATTATTTACCGTTATGGTATGTAGTGGTATGTAACATGGCCCCACTAGGTGAAGGACTTCGAATTGTTTCCTTTACCTTATATGGTTGATTACCTAAATGTGGAATATCAGCACCTTCGATGAACAAAAACTGTAAAACAAAAATTTGAGAAACTGTAATTAAAAGGTGAAAAAAGTGCACACCTCAACAGTAAGCGTTCCTGAGACAGGGTCACTTTCATACGGACGGCTTTGTAATGTAATTATTTGTCTTTGTGATGGATTTATTAGTAACTCCTCAACGCCAACAATTGCAAGGCCTAGGAAACGTGGAGGTTTTAAAGATCGATCATACACTTCGAACAATAGTTCAGCGGTATTTGGGGATAGGTCACTACAAGAAAATTTGAATTATAATAAATTCCAGTAATTGATCTAAACTTACAATAAGAAATGTTCATCCCAATATGGTGAATCTGTATTCTTTTGCACAGATGTTTGATTTTTTTGCGGAGGTTCGTCCATCTCCACAACGCAGTAAGGTTCACTACATCCTTCTTGTGCTCCTAATTGAGCGGCACGTATGACCTTAACTAAAAGACGTTTATCACTTCTAATCCCTGCTACTCCAGCATGGTTTGGTGTCGAAGTAAAGGCATTGAGCTAAAATAACTGTGTTAAAGCTGTCGAATGTTTGAAAGAACACTACCATGCTGTCATAATGCACAGGTAAAGTATGACCAGGTGTTGACACATGCCGAACTAGTCTTGGACAAGTTGGATATAAAGCAAGATTTAAATGTACTTCAGTATTCCTTAAGGCATTAATAACAATTTCCTGCAAACAAAAAACTCAACATTTCACACAACAAATCTAACATGACTTACGTGATAACTTCCTGTAACTGAGTCTCATCCAAATTATTCTTGATGTTACCAACCGGAGCTAAAGCTACTTTAATTTCAGGCCATCCATCACACTTCAAATCTACTTGAAGTTTATCAGTTAGGCAAAAAATATTTAATCGAGCCCTAAATCGATTCACATTCACTCTATAATGTGATGTTTCAACTTTATCACCGTTTTGACGGAAACATTTTAATTGAAATGCTGGTGTTGCTTCGCAATCGCACGTGATTGTCTGAAAAAAAATAAAATCGATTACAAATATAGATGCGATTAATAATTTTTTCTATTTTGTGGTTGGTGTTTTAATGTTTCACTATAAAACGGCATATTTTTTTATGTTGGTACGTATGTAAACTAACGAAGCTCTTGGTCGATCTAAGCATTAACGTAACATAACCTGTACTTATTTAAAATGTGTAATAATTAAAAGGAGCAATTATTTTTAAATGAAAATGTGTTCTATGACCATTATTACACTTATTAAAATACTTATCCTTTTTGGGTTGTTATATCATGTGTTTGTATATTCAAGTTATACAATAGTAGAATAAGCCCACTTGAGGACAAAATGGAGTGGGGAGAAACCGCGCGCACTTTCACCATGTGGCCCCCGTCTAATTTTTGTCGGCTTCTTTTCGGGGACCGTTTTCAACCCATTGATGGCATTTTCACACCTAATTAGGGCCCTTTCGGCAGTATTAAGAGCCTTTTTGGCAGCCTAACCCTGGCCTTAAGGGCGTTTCACGTGACTCGGTCAAAGTTCAAAGCTCCTCCGCCATTTTGCTTATAATTATGAGCCATAATTAAATTGCACCACAACAAAAATTATAATAAAATTGTGACGTCATTTTGTTTTGGCCGGAAATTTGAAATAATATTCTAATGAGATTGTTTTACTTTTGTAATTGGCGAGAGATTTGAAATTGTATTCTAATAAGAGGGCCACATGCTACCCATAAGACAGGTTTAGGATTCCGGAACTTGTTGTATGGTCTTCGCACCTCTGTTATGGACCCTACTTATTTTGATTTTAATTATACGCGTCTTAATTAAATTCCTCATTTTTTTTGTCGGCCATCTCTGATTTGGGCGAGAAATTTGAAATAGTATTCTAGCAAGGGGCCTCACACTAATTCATAAGACAGGTGTACGACACCGGAACTTGTTCTAGGGTCTTCGCCCCTTGCCCGGTCTTCGCCCCCTTGGCGGGAAATTTGAAATTGTATTATAATAAGGAGCCCCTCGTACTATCTGATAAGACAGGTATAGGACGCCGAATCTTGATCTCGGACCTTCGCCCCCTTGTCAAAAGACAGAAATTAATCAAACCAATCAATCGACCAATCAAATCAGCCGAAGCATATCAAACCAAATCAATCAATCTCGATCAATTCAATTAATCAAATCAATTAAGCAAATTAACTGTAAACAGATCTAACAATTCTTCATAACCTTCAGATCAGAGTTGGTAGTCTTCCTAAACGTGAGGACACAGGCGTGGGAAAACAGTCGATCATACGCAAATCAACCTTAACCAAATCAATCTCAATCAATTCAATCAACTAAATCAAAACTTACAGCTTGCAAAAACCAGCTTACAATTCCTAAATACTGCTTTGGTTTAACTTACAGCTGGCTAAAACCAACTTTCATTTCAAAAATACTAGCTTGAATTAAGTTACACCTTGTAAAAAAACAACTTTATTTGTCAAAAATACTGGTTTGGTATAAGTTACAGCATGCAAAAACCAACGCTGATCTAAAAAATACTAACTTGAATTAAGTTACAGCTTGTAAAAACTAACCTTCATGTCAAAAATACCAATTTGGTTTAACTACAGCATGCAACTACCAACCAACCATTTCAAAAATACCGATTTAAATTAAGTTACAGCTTTTAAAAACCAACTCTCAATTCAAAAATACCTGCTGGCTTACACACACACACACACACACACACACACACACACACACACACACACACGCACACACCGGCACACGCACGCACGCAGTCACCCACCCACACGCACGCACGCCCACACAACACACACACACACACACACACACACACACACACACGCGCGCGCAAGCAAGCAAGCACGAACGCACGTACCCACCCGTAACTTTTTGATTGATTTGATAGAGATTACTTTCATTGATTCGTTTGAGATTGATTTGATTTGATTAATTGATTTGATCGAGATTAGTTGATTTGGTTTGATATGCTTCGTCTCATTTGATTGGTCGATTGATTGGTTTGATTAATTTCCGTCTTTTGAGATAGTATGAGGACCCCTTATTAAAATACAATTTCAAATTTCCCGCCAAGGGGCGAACACCGGACAAGGGAAGGCCCTAAAACAAGTTCCGGAGTCCTATACCTGTCTTATGAGTTTGTATGACGGTCCCCCTACTAGAATACTATTTCACATTTTTCGCCAAAATCTGAAATGGCTGCCAAGATGGCTGACAAACAAAATGAAGAATTTAATTATGACGCATATAATTAAAATCAAAATAAGGAGGGTCCACAACGGAGGGGTGAAGACCGTAGAACAAGTTATGGGGTGCTAAACCTTCCTTATGAAACAGCACCCTTATTAGAATACAATTTCAAATTTCCCGTCAATTCCAAAAATAAAACAATTCTATTAGGATACTATTTCAAATTTCCCGCCAAAACAAAATTGCGTCACAATTTAATTATGACACATAATTAAAACAAAATGGCGGATGAATTTTATTATGACGCCATAATAATTGGACTCTGACCAAGTCACGGACCACCCCCACAACCCTAACCTCAGGGTTGGGCTGCCAAGAAGGCTCTTAATACTGCTAAAAGGGCCCTAATTAGGGGTTGAAAGTGTCATCAAGGGGTTGAAAATGACCCCCAAAAAGAAGCCGACAAAAAAGGGACAGGGCCACGTGGTGAAAGCGGGCGCGGCCTCCCCTCACTCCAGTTTGTCCTCAAGTTGGCCCATTCTACTTACAATCCAAACGTTTCGATATCTTTAACATCTTTAACAATTTCGAAAGATAGTTTTACTACTGACGAAGATAACTGTAAGTCTTATCGAAACGTTTAGATTGTATCACTTAAATATACAAATACACCATATAAAAAGAAAAGTATTTTAATATTTTTAAATGAATTTACAATATGTATGCTTACTAAACTAATAGAAACAAAGTTTAATGCTGGTATTGAGTTTTGAAAATCGGTACGAGTATCAAGAAAATTGTGTTGTAAACGAAGTTTTGCTACAGTAGTTAATATTTGAGGTTAGGTTTGTACCCGAACGATTAACTGTGCTCAATATGTTAATGACTTATTACTTTTGCAGTAACTATTTACGGTTTTATCAGATTGTTTCACACATGGAAAGACTGCCTTGCCAACAGTGTAGAATTTTTGAATTGAATGCAACAATAACTCTAAACATGGACATTTAGGTATTGCTCTCAGAATATGACGTTCATATTTTTTGGTGTGTAAAATACAACCTTCATTAACGTTGTGAAATGATTTTCTGTATCTTTGTTGACTTAACCTAAGTGTAAACTATTGAGATTATAGACATAGTGTTATTTTATTCTAACCATAGCGGACTACAACTTATCTAATTTTTTATTGATTTAATATATTCAAGGTCGTATGCGATGCTTTAGTAGCAAATAAAAGTTTTAATAACCTATACTTGAATCGCACTCAAACTGGTAAATAGAACATATGTAATTCTGTCTGGTGAAAATGTTGGGTGCGCAGGGGTCTAAGTGGGCTGTTATAAAGCATTTAAGCTGAGCGTAATCCGATTAGCATCTCGTTTTACAGAAGGAGATAGGCGTAGGTACTACTTTTCACTATTTCAGTTTATGCATTGTTTTTACAGGTGCAATTCCTTACGAAATAGATGGAGGTATTTGAATTAATTATTAATATTAATAATATATTCTATGCCCAACTTTCTAATCGCATAAAGCGGTATAAGATGAGGGCAGACCAATCGTATGCTTGGGTGAAAGTCACGTTTACGCTGCACATACAATGTTCAAGTGTTGGAATGATGGAACATCGTCCGGATTATTCACACCAATTTCTAAACGAAAGAGGTTAATCATTGTTCACGCCGATGAACATATGGGAATTGGATTCACTCCGAATCGCCTGCTTATTTTTATACCAGGATCGTAGAGCGGCGATTACCACGATGACATGAACGCGAAAAATTACGAAAAATGGTTGCCAGAAAAATTAATAACTTATTTTATCTCCCAGATCAGCAGTGGTCACTGATAACGCGTCTTATCATAATGTGCAAGTAAATAAACCCTCCACATTCAATTGTATATATAAATAAAGAAATAAAATGTCCTTGTCACCCATTAGCACACTATCTGCTAGGCATCATCACACCCTTATCGGGAAAAACCGAGGCTATGGTCAAGAATACGCAGCACATCGTGGAAACCATCAGAAACTTCCACGAAGAAATACTGGTAAGCTTCGTGAGTCTATACACAAATGTGCCCACCGATAAGGCGCTAACGTTAGACGAACGCACGCAACTCTCGGTAAACACAATAATGGAACTTCTGACAATATGCATTAGAACTACATATTTCCAGGTAGAAGACAAATTCTACCAACAAGAGTTTGGGATGCGATGGGTTCCCCACTACCACCCATAGTGAGCAATATATATATATATATATATATATATATATATATATATATATATATATATATATATATATATATATATAAGGGATATCCGAATTCATGGAGAAACCAAGTATGTGACTTAGATACATGGACGATACTTTCGTAGTTTGGGTAAGCATAAGCTAGATGAATTCGTGGATCATCTAAACAGCCGCGCAGCCTCCATAAAATTCTCAATGGAATTGAAGTCTGAACAAAAACTTCCATTCCTAGATGTACTTGTGCACAGGAATGACAACACTTCCACGACAGGTGTATACAGGAAACCTATTCACACGGGGAGGTACCTACACTACAACTCCAATCACCACAAAAAAGTGAAGTTAGGCGTGGCAAAATGCTTGTACGATAGAGCGAAAACAATATGCTCAGAACAAGAGGACCTGAACAAAGAAATAGAAAATATCGCTAAAACACTCATAGAAAATGGCTACCCCGATCTAACACCTAACCTAAACAGGGAAAGGGTAACCGAAAAAGAAGAACCTAAATATACAGCGATAATACCATATATATAAAGTACCTCAGACAAAATACGAAGGATAGGCAGCAAATACAGATACGCACTGCCTTCAAATCTACCAGAACGCTGAGGGGAATACTAACCAAAACCAAACCACACAATGAAGATCAGAATTCTAAGAATTATATATACAAACTACCATGCGAAAGCGGCGGAGCATACAAAGGAGAGAGCAGTAGACCACTCAAAGTGAGGACACAGGAACATAAGAATAACGTCCGGATGTCGAAACCGAAAAATCTAGAATCGCCGAACATGTCTGAAATGAAGATCACCGCATTCAATGGGATAACATACAGGTAGTGGCAAAAGACGAGAACACAATTCGTCGGAAACTCAAAGAAGCCACATACATCGCACTATCAGAAAATCAAATAAGCCAAGCTAGTGTGGAAATGAAACCCATATGGATTCCAATAATGCGCGAAGAGCTTAATTCTAAAAAATATATACTGGATTACTCAGTGGCTCAGCGGTAAAGGTTGTCAGGGTAGTAAGTGAACTGAGAGTAGTTAAGTGCTTGGAAAAAAATCATATGAATTCGACTCAAGTGCGAAAACAGTACTTCTCAGGACTAAGCCTGATGAAGAAAGCAGAGTCGCGTTCAAAAAGCAAAAAGCAAAAACTGTGGAAATAGACCGATCAACTTAACTAATACAATGTTGACTTGTTCAACATTATAAAATAATTGGCAATTTAATAAAAATTGTATTGCTTTGCGTACGCCACTAAAAATAGTAGCTACTCAAGGGCGGAGTTATCAGTGAAACGTGTTCGCGTTTTTCGTCAGACAGAATGGCATAAGCTCTACCATTGTTACCAACCTATATTCAAAATTATGAAAACACAAGGTGATTTCCTTTTTCTCAAAATTTTCAACATAAATACGCAAAATAAAAAAAATAGTATAAGGAACTCATTTCAGACGTTTTATTACAATCGTCCATTAAGCTTGGATTCGTGCGATAAAAACGCAACTTATGAAATTAGTTTCTTAGTATAGTATCTGTATATGGAGAACCATGAACTATAAAAATCTGAAAAAATTACATCTTTACTGGCCTGATTTACTTTTGGAAGATATTTTCAACTTTGTGGCACTTCCGATTATACCGGAAGTAGCTACCAACTTCGTTATTTTAAATGGAACTCTCCATTTTCCGGTTCATTATTAAATTTTAAGGCCACTTTATGTAAAGTGTCTCATGTCTAACATTTACCTTTTCCGAGTTGCTTAAAAAAATTAGAAAATTTTGACAGCTGCAGACTCCCACGGAAATCGGTACTACACCCTGACCGCTACGAATTTAGGAATCGGACTTTTATGGTTCCAAGAGGCCCGAATAAGCTACGTTGTGATTTATTTGAATTCTTAAAAAGTCTTTCACAACCCACAAAATATAGCCCTGAAGTTGCAGGACTTCAAACGTCTGTAATTTGCTTATTTCAAATGGAATGTCGCCATTTTCTCAACAGCATCGTGTTCAGAATTCACACTGTTTCCTTCTCAAAATTTTTGACAGGCGCTAGCCTTTATTTATTTGGAACTAGTTTGGTCGCTTGTTGTGCCAGTAGTTTAAGAACAATTAATCAAAATAACAAAATAAAATTAATTTTCAAAAAACAAATGCAAAATAAAAAAAAGTGAAGTATAAACAATTTATGCTCAAACTGCGCCCCATTAACCACCAACTATGTAATAGTCTATTTTCGACTGATAATATGGTATTTTCAATTTGATGTTCCACCACAGACTCTTTCTTTTATTGTATTTTAAATAAAAAAAGAGGTCAAATTAAGGTAAATTTAAAGACTTTTTCTTTTATTGTACCCAAAGAAAGAAATCTAAAGGTGTGAGATCGGGGGATCGAGATGGCCAATCCCAAGGTCCCAAACGTCGAATCCATCGCGATCCTCGAATATATCTGTTAATGTTTCAACGATACACGTGCAATGAGCACGCGCACCATCCAGTTGATACCACAACTGTCTTAAATCTAGATTGTCAACTACAACATCATTCATAATTCTCACATAATGAGCAGTTTAAGGATTCTCTATATATACTAAACCTCAGTTCATTGTTTTTGAATTAACAAGAAACATTTAAGCTAAATTTATTTTGAAATCCATGTTCACCAAACAATAGTGTATCTAGCTGCCCAAAAATGCCGATAGTGGGTATTAAATAGACCTTACCGATTAAAACTAGCTTCATCCGTCCAGATAATTTTTTAAAGTCACGGTTTTCTTGAATGTTCACTACTAAGAATTCACAACAATTCACTCGGTTTTGAAAACCCGTTGAACATAGACGTTGCACTTGTAGGGATCCATATTATTTTTCACTAAAATGTCGTGACCGGTTGTTTGAGGTACGCCTAATTCGGCAACAGCCACTTGGATAAAATATTTAGGATACGCATTAAACTAGCCAAGAACATTAATATTTTCTTCTTTGTCAACAACTTTCTTGGTAAGGCACATCTTCCATAATCCATTATTCAAAAAGTAAAGGCTTGAACCTGTCAAAATTTTTGAAAAGAGAACGTCAGTGTATAGACAAACTCTATGTCAACAATGCGACTAGCGAAAGATTTGGGCTTAACCCAAAAAAGAACAATTTTTGAAACTCAGAAACGGCTGCCTTTAGAGATAGGGTGATGTTAACAAAAGTTGTAGATTTTTGAATTCTGAACACGATGCCGTTGACAAAAATTGAAGAGGTTTATTAGGGTATCTTGAAACTCTAAAATCCGATTCCGAAATTCGTAGCGGTGATGGCGCAGCACCGATTTCCGTGGGAGTCAAGCACTAGTGCCAAGTGTGTTTACTGAACACAGGCGGCACATCAGAAAGGCGTAAACATTTGGTAAGAGGAGTGGCGGAAAATGTGGTGTTTAATAAAGTTATATATGTGTTACACGTGGGGCTATTTCTACTGTTGCAAATACAAAAAAAAAAATTAATTAGTCCATGTAGATTATGAAAAGTGCGATTCTAACTTCCTTGTTTAAACGGTGTAAGGTACTGTATCAGCTTTAATTTGCCGCACGTCTAAAAATCCTAACTGCTACCATTATCAATCAACAACGGCGCAGCTATCAGCCTCCCATATCCTGTATCTTATCAATTGTCGGTCGAGTTCCAGTCCCGAATCTTGCAGTCTCCAGTTCTTTTTAGAAGCTACTATATGCATGTTAGTGGTGGTTTCATTAGTAAGTCGCGTGTACATCAAAAATAAGTATTCAAAATAAATTTAGTTGTTAGTCGCCATAAATTACTTGTAGTGAAAAGTGAAACATAAATTGTAGAAATTAAATGTAAATATCACTTACGTTAAATAATTTAAGAAGATGTGAAATTGAAATTACGCTACAGTACTGAGGTAATAAACTATTTTAGCTTATAAAAAAATTGATAAAGCGTAAAAGACTCTAAGGCGCCCAATACAAAAAGAAGAGGGAGGTCAAAGAACAAGAAAAAGAAAGAGAAATGTGTGATTTTCAAATATGTGAAAACTGAAGAATCGGTTCCGTCTACGAGTCACGATATTAGTGCTATCTTTCAAGTAAGTGAGAATAGTGTCAGCAGTGAGGGAACCTAAGCATAATGTTCCATCAGAAACTATTCATGATGTCTCACATATAGTGCTGACGTCGAATTTCACAAACTCTCTTAAGTGACGATCCAGGTAAAGGACCAGAGACGCTTTCACACACAGAAAGACAACTTTTGGGTGAAAAGTTGTAGTTTGGAAAAAAACAGTCGCCCCTTAGAAGTTTTACGTTATTTGGTACAAAATGATTCAGGAAGTTTTTTCCTGATACACTAATTGCACTAAGAATAATTTTTTCGCTACCTGCTTCAGTTGCTTCGGCTGAGAAATCCTTCTCTAAACATATATTGAACAAGAATCGCCTCAGAATAAGGTGACCATTTGTGCAAAAAGAAAATACGAGGCATGAACGAAGAATATCAGGGGTACCAAATACTCCCCAGTAAGGGGAAGGAGAGGAAAAAATTTCTTTAAAATTAGATAAAAAATTATGAGTTTTAGGCTTTGCACTCTAAGTGAGAAATGTAGTGGTTGTTTATAGTAAGTCTTTAGGCGTCCCATGTCATAATTGTTAAAAAAATCTATTTAATTCTGTATTTTACTACGGTTTTTAAAAGCACATAGTTAATAAAATGGTGAGCGAAACGTTACTCATTTGCATATGCACCGTTCGTAAAATATCTGGGCGATCTTGCAGATACACCGAGCTAGTGGAGTTGCGGTATTACAACCTGCTTAGTATTCGGGAGGTAATAGGTTCGATTCCCGTTACCGTTTACCCTAAGGTTTTTTCAGGGGGGTTTCCTCACACATATAGCGGCATGGTCACTGCGTATACGCACACCATGTGCTGCTATTCAGGTGAATGCTGGGGTAGCATCTTCCCCTTCAGAACCCTAACTAAGTTCTTTCCGATCCTATTCTGACCGCACCTATATTTAATTTTTTTGCCATTTGAAGTAAATGTGAATCTTCTTCTTTTTTTGCCTTATTGAGTCCATTTTTGAACATAGGCTTCTTTCATGGCATTCCATCTATTTCGATCTTGGGCGGATCTTATTCAGTGCAGGCCAACGGTCTTCTTAACATCATCGGTCCATCTTGCTTGTGGTCTACTACTTTCCCTGTGCCCGAGGTACGGTCTCCTGTGTTGTTCCGTCTTTTATCCTTTATGCGTACCACATGTACCGCATTTTAACTTATACATTTCCTATACTATGTCTTTCACTTTTGTAAGTGTGCTTATACGTTTATTCGTTTTTCGATCTTTCAAAGATATGTTGAGCATTTGCCTTTCCATAGCTCTTTGTGTGACAAAACTTTTCCATACTTTGTTTTGTGATGGTCCAAGTCTGTGCTCCGTACGTGAGCACCGGTAGCATACATTGGTTGAATATACTTCTGATCTTAGTTTAAGTTTCCGAAAGCTGCTTACCCTAGTCTTCTCCTCCTTATCATGATTTCGTTATCGTTATCGATCAACGTTTTCTATTGCATTATTGAAAACTTGTATGTGTGGGTCTGTTTGGCACATTACTTTAGTTTTTTGGTAATTCATTTTGAGGCTTATTTTTATTGATTCGCGAGCTAAGTCTTCTAGGATTTGTCCGAGGTGCTCTTTATTATCTGCTATTAGCACTAAGTCGTCCGCGTATCTAAGGTTGTTGAGTCTTCGACCATTAATATCTGTTCCTTTGTGGTTCTAATCCATTTTTCTGAAACCGTCTTCAAGGACTAGCGTGAATATCTTCGAGAGATCGTATGTCCTTGCCTTATTCTTCTTTCTATTTTTATGGGTTTTGTGTCTTCGTGCATTTTTATTATTGATGTTGCTGTTTTGTATATGTGTGCCAGGAGTTTTTTGTAACGATTCTTGCGTTATTAAGTGCTTTTTCTATGGGCCAATGTTCTATAGAGTCCAACGCTTTTCGGAAGTCCACGAAATCGAGGCAGATATTTAGGTTATACTCTCTACATTTTTCAAGTAAAATTCTTATCGTTAATAGATGGTCGCTAGTGCTATATTCTTTTCGAAATCCCGCCTGTTCGACGGGCTAGTAGTTGGAAAACATGTTCGCCAACCTATTTGTTAGAATGTTGCTGAAAAGCTTGTACACCTGTGACAGCAACGAAATTGGTCTTTAATTTTCCAGATCCGATTTATCCCCTGTTTTGTACAATAGAATCACTATTGCCCTTTCCCAATTTGTGGGCATTTTTCCCGTTGTTAGACATTCGTTGAATAATTCAGTGAGTTTTCTGAATAGATCTTTTAACATTTCTGTCAGTATTTTGTTCTCTCCCGGGACTCTGTTATTTTTCATTTTTCGATATGTCTATCCTAAGTTTATAATTTTAGAGCTTTTTTGTCTTTCTGTTTCCTCTTCTTCTTCTACTTTTGTAGTGTAAAGGCCTTGATAAAACTTTTCTGCTATTTCAATTATTCTATCTCTATCTTTCGTTTCCTCTCCCTCATCGTTTTTGAGTTTGAACATCTGATATCTTTCTTGTTTTCTTTTTAGACATTTCATGTTTCTGTTTTCTTCTATTATTTTTTCTATCTTGGCTTCATAATGCTTTTTTATGTCTTCTCTAATTAGTTTCCTCGCTTCTTTAGAGACCTTCCTTGATTCTTCATATCGACCTTCCCTGAACAGAGTCTTTCTCTCTTCTATTTTTTGTTTCGTGTTTTGGCCTAGTTTGTCAGATTTGGACCTAGTTCGTGTGGCTACTTTTTAGCGGAGGTTCTCAGGATTGTTGTCAGTGTTTCATTTATTTCATCTAAGTTGTTCATTTCCTCTTTATTTTATGTAAGTTGTCTTTGGATCTCAGCTCTATATAGTCTCCCATCACTTCTCAAACGATGTCTGCATATGTTTTGATTTTGATTTTTTGTAGTTGTTTTCTCTCAAACGTTTCGTTTATCCTTATGAACGATCTTATCATCCTGTGGTCGTTTCCGACATTGAAGGAATTGACTACACATACGTCCTTTATTATTTGTTTTTTATTCCTTAATATGTAGTCTATCTCATTCTTTGTAGCCCCATCCGGGCAGAGCTAAGTCCATTTTCGCCGTTTTTTTCTGTGTCTACGCGTGCGTTCCTTTCGTTGTAACTAAATTTTCCCAAATACTCTTCATCATTATCTTTCCTTCTCTACAATTTAGCATTTATTTTAAAAACGCATACGATAAAACCATCTTTAAGCCACAAACTTAATTAGATTTTAACTTTTTATCTCAATCCAAATAGGAGTTACAGTCTATTTTGTAAACGTCAACCAGCTGTCAAGATTGCGGAAAATAAATTTTATCTCAAAAACAGTAACAGATGGGTATGGAATAGTTTCAATAAAAAAGATTCAAAATTATTGTTCCCATCCAAAAATGCAAAAATATATAGGGTGTTCTATTGAAAATAAGAAAGTAGATGGTGACTTCCGATATAACCAGAAGCGCTAGAATGCAATCAATTATACCCGATTCTAAATTTTCAAGTTTATTTATTTTGGTCACAACCACATAAACTTCTAATGAACGGTCTCGCTGAGACACCCTGTATAGTGGAACCAACCATATTCGATGTTTTCACTGTTAGGAAAAGTATTTTAGCACTCTATACTGAGCCAGTGGAGTTGTGGTAACACGACCTTCTTAGCATTCGGGAGGTAATGGATTCGATTCCCCTTACCGTCTACCCTGTATGGGTTCCACTCATGCACATATAGCGGCATGGTCATTGTGTATATGGTCACCATGTGCGAATTCTGGGGTACTATCTTCCCTGTCATAACTCTAACTCCGTTCCTTCCGATCCTATTCTGACCGCACCTGTTCTTAATACCACCATGCGCACATACTTAATGTGTGTATATTAGGAATCCATGATCCTTATAGTAAGTTGTATATTTTTTAATGCACACTATTTCATAAACAAAGTTCCGAATTATCTATATGAATATCAGCATCTTGTTTTTGAAAAACAGTTAATGAGTTTCCAACATCAGGCCACAGAGATTCTTTTTTAGCAATACCGATACTTTTGTGAATCTTCAAAGTCACTAGTATAGAGTTAAATTGATTTGGCAATGGACTTCAAAAAATTGTTTTTAAACTATACATCAATGTTAGATGTTTTTCTTGAGAGAAAAAGTAATTTTGCCAGGGTTTGAACATTTTTAATACTCTTTTGATGGAAGGTAACAACGCTGGTATTCAACATTAACAAACTCACAAAATTCTTTTAATTGTTCAATTCAAACAGTATAAATGTTGAACAGCGACGTATTTTCACAATAATGGCTTCGATATCAATAGGCAAACAGTCTGCTGATGTTTGAATACAGTTACGAAGAATATGAGCAACACAGTTTACCCCAACAAGTAACTTCTGAACTTTATGAAAGACATTATTTTGGTCATGTCTTGCTCCGCCTCCAAAATTTCAATTTGGGTTCTCAGCGCACATTGCCATTACTTTTGTTGTTAATTCGTATTTGTGAACCCTTTTAATACTATATTCGGATATAACATCTGAAGTTTCAGCGGAAAGATCTTGAACTTTCAAAAGTTTTACTTGAATACCCATGCCTTTTATAAAATATCTTATCAGTACAAATCTTTACGGTCCCGTGATTTGAACAATCGGTATAAATTGTTACAACACAATGTTAAATACTTTCAGATTGGTTCTACACAAATTTTGTTGAAAGGAGCTTTAATTAGATTACTATGTAATCCGTAGAACGAAAAGACTGATTGTATCATGCATACAATACATTCAATCGCAGCTATTTGGGTTCTATATTTCAAATATGTTCTTACGAAAAGGTGACACTTTGATACTTAGCTTTATGCGTAAGTGTATATCCGTAGAACGAAAAACTGCATTGTGGACCATGTGGTGCAAGTGACATTCAACTGCGCAGCTAGTTTTAAGTTCTTTACATCACTATCTGAGATATGTTCTTTAATAAATGGATGATTCACTTTGATACCTAATACTTTATTAAATGCGTACAGTGTCGATATTATTAGCAATATCCGCCTTTCCACGTCATAGATAGCACAGTGAAAACTGCAACTATTTATTTAAAAACACTATTAACACTCAACTATCTAACGTATTGTCTTTACATAAATGGATATTCATTTTACCTAATCTTTTATTAAATGACACTTTCTTAGCAAATTTCTGATTTTCTACCTAGTCCTAGATACATAACACTGTCACTATAAGTCGGATCGCGCTATTTATTTAAGTCGACAAAAGTCCAGATAGTTGTAACACTTATAGAACCTTGTAATGTTAACGTATTGTGTATTTAGTCGCACTATCTCGGTCGTACTTTAGACTTTGATCTAACTCCGTAAACAATGAAATGTCGACGATAAGCAAAGGCCTTCTTTATAAACACTAGATCATTGATACATAATTTACTTAAAATAACTCATAAAGTCGATTATCTGTTTAAACGGACTATCCTGTATTTAAGTCGACGAATGGTCACGTTACCTTAAGGACTACAATTCGTTCAAGATTATAGGTTAATTGACCTGACAATGATTATCCTATTGAGTCAGAAATATGGAGGGTCGCACTATCTCATTGCCTGTACTTATATTAGACTTTGATTAACTCTATATATCCATAGTGAATATGTCATTTAAACAAGGATAAAAATAGGCCTTTCGTATAACATTTACATTGCTTTACTTGCCCGTAGTAATTTCAAAAGGGTGATTTTATTCTGGTGAATAAATTTACAAACATTTAAAATCGCAATTTCTAGGTAACCTATTCAGAGCCGAAATTGAATCTGCAGTTTTGTCTGCCCATAAGAGGCCGCAGCAATGCACAGAGTGATGATCAGCATTTTGAGCATTTACGGGGGCATTAAAAACCTTCCTCCTTTAAATCGGTCCTTTTTAGGGCCACAACTTACATAATAGAAACAATTCCAGAAAAATATAGTTAAAAAAAAATTAAAATTTAAGGGATTTTCGTATAAAGCCTTCTTTGGCCGATATTTTAGGTTAGGAACAAGATACCGAGATGCGGTTGTCGTGAGCTTGTTTAGGCATCATTTAGCTACTTGTTCATGAAAAAAAAGTCATACCAATGCATTTAATTTTTTTGCGAAAATTAACCGTTTCTGTCGGAATGTCGAACAAAGCCCTCTAGCGACGACATGTGAAACTAGCAAAACTTTAAATATTATATCATTTGTAGCCGAAGTATAGCTCATTTCAACGCACCCAAGCTTGTTAGAATCGGCTTAGCCGTTTCGAAGGTACAGGGGGTTATTTAAGGAAACCTTTGAATACCCCCCACCACGTTATTTTTAGACATACGTCAAAAAGTGCCAAACAAAAAAGTTCAGATTATCCCCGACTTTAAAGATCAGTTATTTTTTTATTAGGTTAATATAGCAGAATTCACAGAAACATCACTTTTTTAGATTCAAGATTGCAGTTATGCCCCCTAGCGGCCATTTCAGAAACTTGAAAACATTTTCCAGGTTTTTGTATTGGCCGTTTTAGTAATAACCTTTTTCCGCAAGCCTCTACGATGTATAGTTTCCCAGATACAGTACCTCGCATTCTTTGTTGGCCACCCTGTACAAACGAAATTTTGGATGAGGGGAATTCAGCCAGCTCCCAAATTTATCAGGAGCAGAAAAAAAGATGAAGACATACTTTCTTGTTGTGAGCACTTGGATGCTCGCATTCAGATTTTAATCAACGATATGAGGACATTCTGAAAATGAACATAGCTGATTAGATTTTGGATCATTTTTCAAGTGCAAACACAGCAGAATCTCCACAGTTACAAGAAGAACTGGTGGCAGTAACTACAAATGATGAATTGAAATTTAAATTCAAAAGCGGCTACCAACAATTCTGGCTGCAAAAGGAGATCCCTACGGCTTATCCTGGAATATGGTCTGTAATTCAAAAGTTGTTAATACCCATTTTCTTCATCATATTTAGTGGAACGTGGATTCAGAGCGGTAACCAATTTATTAACAAAAAAAAAAAGAAACCGATTGCAAACAGTCAATCGCGGTGTTTTAAGATTACTGCTGACGAAAATAGAGCCGAGAATTACTAAATTGGTACCAAGTTCATGCTTCTCATTAAGATGATTTCGAATGTTTTAACTTTTTTTATATTACCCTTCTGTTCTGAGTTCAATAAATAGTTTCATAATTTCAAACTTCAATGTTTCTAATTTACACCTTTCTTTACTATATTTTACGAAAAAGGTAGAAACATTAATACATACAGGGTGAGTGACGAGGAACTGTACATACTTCTACCACAAGTAGAGGCACCTTAGGGGATTATCAAATGACCATTAAAAAATGTCTTCTTGTTTTGTTTATTAATATACAGGGTGAATTATGGATCTTCACCAAAACAATGTTTCGTCATATCTTTTCAATGATTAAGTCGATTTGTCTCATTTTTTGGTGAAAGTGTGTATTCGTGTCTAGCAACTAACTGACAGTTAAACCTGGGTATTTGAATTTTTTGTTACACTTGCCTCACATTTTCAATTAAAGATTCATTTTAGAGTCAAATAGAAAATTGGCAATCATGAAATATCTTACTGTATAATAATGTTTAGTTATTAAAAAGAAATCTTTAAAATAAACAGTAACGACACACACTGTGCTCCAGTATGGTAAATACCATAATTTGAATTGATTTACAGGGCCGGATTTACAAATCTGGCATATCTGGTTCATCTCAAAAATTCACCCTGTATGTAACTTTTTCCACCCGTAATAGACGAAAACAGATAAAAAATGAACAAGCCCAAGAAATGTTTATTCATAAATTAAGAAATAAAATAAATAACAATAACCAAATAATAAAACAGTTTTAACAATGTGGAATAAAGTAAAAAACAATTTAATAAATATTACGATTATAAAAGACGTTCAAAATGAAATCCATCTCCCTCAATACACTTTTCTTGTCGAATGTTTAAATGTGTAATGCACTTTCTGATTGTCAGTGGGTCATTTCTGATATGTAAAAAATATTGCAGCAGGCTGTGACAATTTGACAAGATCGTGGTTGAAATTATTTGTTTAATTTGAAATTAGATAGGAAGGAAAGTGATTGGAAGTATGTGGACAATAATGAGAAATGAAAGCATGAGCCTAGCTGCGAAACGACCAATCTATAATAGCGTATTCGTCCCGTCAGTACTGTATGGAAGTGAGACATGGGTATCTGCCGAAAAAGCGATTCTGAGAAGCGATCAAAGCAATAAATGCATGCAAATCGAGGGTATGAGATTCTAAAGACGATGATGTGTAAAACGAGAAATGGGCAGAGATGAAACAAATGTAATGACATAATACATGTGGGTGAGGTTAAAAGACGATGATGGTAGGCCTAAAAAGTAGTACATTAGTTGGATTTGATCAATAGAGAATGAAAAAAGGATTTAACGAAACAAATATGGGCATGTAGGATTAGACCTGAAAGTGGTCTGGATAGAAAGCATGGAAAACTTGTGAATGAAATATAGTAGCAGATTTTTCTATAGAAGTAAGTGAAAGTTAGGAAATTAGACTAATTTGTTGGTTTTAAAAAATAAGGCATTACGTAGTTAACTTATGTTCAAAAAGCCTTCAGTACTGAAGGTGTGGAATAATAATATTTGTCATGGATTGTAACAGACTTTTAGTGAATGTAAAAATATACCTCAATTTAGGATCTTTCCTGATTTAGTTCTAAATACCAAGAAGTGCTTGATTAGGTTAAGTTAAGGTTTGAGGAGGAAACTTAGATCTTGCATATCTATAGTGCATAGTTTTCGTAATAGATTAATAATCCTGCTTCAATTTATTCGTTCGGTATGATACATATGTCTGCGTTAAGTATTCTGATAATATTTGTTCACAGAACATGCCTTATCAGTCTTTCGATAATACGCTCCATTATTGACTTCCTGTTTAATGGATTTCGTAACAAGCTCTTTTTGAGTGTTGTATAAATTATGATAGCGCCATCAATTGATGATAAGAGATATTTCCTAATACATTTAGTTCATAAAATTAAAGCATTTGTTCTTTTTAAGGCGTTATTTTACGTTTGTAGCCGTTTTTGAGTTGTAGCAACTTAATTTGCATATCTACATAGTTTTACCATATTTTACGTAAAGATTTATAATCCTGCTTTATCTTATTCAATTTACGTAATCTGAACATAATGCGTCTGCGTTAAGTATTGTTGCGTACATTTATCGTTGTATGATTGCAGCATTCATCTGAATGGATAATCCTCCAATTAATGCAATAAGACTGGATTTAACAGTTTTAAGCATGAAATTGCTGTTACGGATTTTATAAAGATAAATTCAGTTTGGATGGATAAGCATTATGCAAATCACCATTGATGACGTAAGAATGACTTCATCTTGTTAACCTCTCCGTAATCATATTTAAATACCAGAGGTTGTAAAAAAGTTTGTGTACAAAATTTCTAAGGTATTTATGTAGTGTTTTATTTAGTATTTTAAGCATAATTTTAAGACCATTATTTCATCATTACATTTAATATTTAATAAACATAGTCTGTATATTGTTATTTCTTACATTTTTTTTACATTAGATTTAATTGTTCCGATATTATAAAAACAATTTGGTGCCCGAGATAATTTCATTCATTTTTTACATTCTTTATTATTTATGGTAGGTGGTAATCAAGCAAATCATTTTAGTGAACCAACCCTATGAATCTACCGACATGAGCCAGAGGCACAATTATAAGTGGTGTAAGGTTAGAATTTTTGAAGAACTTATTATTTCATTACTTTATTATAATTACTTTTTATTTATTCAAAATTTATTATTATACGTTACACACTTTTATTTAATTACAATTTTGCAATGGTAATGGTAGGGCTGCCGCAAGGGAGTATGAAAAGCGATTCCCTCAACGCCGAATACCCAATCATCAAACTTTCGGATCAGTTTTTAATTTCTTGAAAATAAATGGTAACTTTTCCTAAAACAAAATCAGAACGAAATGTAGATCCTGTTTTAGAAAACAATATACTGGATACTGTGGATTTAAATCCAAAAATAAGTACCAGAAAAGTAGGAGTACAATTAGGTGCTTCCCAATCCAAAGTAAGTAGAGTATTGCGAAAAAATAACTTACATCCGTACCACATACAATTAGTTCAACGGTTACATTCTGGAGATGAAATCCGCCGCCTAGCATTTTCAAGGTGGGTTGGAAATCACCGACTTGTATTGTACAGAACTTTATTCACCGATGAAACACAATTTACCAAAGATGGAATAAATAATTCGCGAAATTCGCACGTATGGGTCGAAGAAAATCCACATGCGATTCGAGAATATCGCTCGCAGCAAAGATTCTCTGTAAATGTCTGGATCGGAGTAATCAACACTCGTTTCATAGGACCCCATTTTTTTATGGTCCACTAACAGGACATGTTTATTTAAATTTTTTGCAGAATATCTTACCCAATCTACTCGCTAATGTGGGACTACGAGGGATCTACTTTCAGCATGATGGTGCATCATCTCATTTTTCCGTTGCTGTACGCCAACATTTAGATACCGTTTATGGAAACCGATGGATAGGACGAGGGGGTCCTATTCCATGGCCACCAAGATCCCCAGACTATAACCCGGTTGATTATTACATTTGGGGGCGATTAAAAGAGCTGGTTTACGAAGAAAAGATAAATACGCGGCAACAGCTCATTGACAGAATTATTCACTGTTGCAATATTATCAGAAATGACCCACTGACAATCAGAAAGTCCATTACACATTTAAACATTCGACAAGAAAAGTGTATTGAGGCAGATGGATTTCATTTTGAACATCTTTTATAATCGTAATATTTATTAAATTGTTTTTTACATTGTTTCACATTGTTAAAACTGTTTTATTATTTGGTTATTGTTATTTATTTTATTTCTTAATTTATGAATAAACATTTCTTGGGCTTGTTCATTTCATTCCGATTAAAATAATTACACATGATTTTTTCTCAAACAAATAAGAAAACTAGGTTATTACAAACATTTTTTCTGTCTATTACGGGTGGAACAAGTTACATACAGGGTAAATTTTTGAGATGAACCAGATTTCTAAATCCGGCCCTGTAAATCAATACAAATTATGGTATTTACCATACAGTGCGTGTCGTTACTGTTTATTTTAACGATTTCTTTTTAATAACTAAACATTATTATTCAGTAAGATATTTCATTATTGACAATTTTCAATTTGACTCTAAAATGAATATTTAATTGAAAATGTGAGGTAAGTGTAACAAAAAATTCAAATACCCAGGTTTAACTGTCTATTAATGCGCTCTGAAAAAATTATATTAGATTTTAGAGAAATCATATACAGGGTGAAGTATTGGATATGAAGCAGTCCCACAAATTTTCACGAAGACGGTCCTGGATTTTTTTAAATTCTGAATATGTCAGTTAGTTGCTAGACACGAATATTCACTTTCGCCAAAAAATGAGACAAATCGACTTAATCATTGAAAAGATATGACGAAACATTGTTTTGGTGAAGATCAATAATTCACCCTGTATATTAATAAACAAAACAAGAAGACATTTTTTAATGGTCATTTGATAATCCCCTAAGGTGCCTCTACTTATGGTAGAAGTATGTACAGTTCCTCGTGACTCACCCTGTATACCTATCTGTTTAATTCCAATTAAAATTTAAAAAAAAATTAATTTCCAAGGGGCACTGAGTAATATTTTTCCAGAAAAAGGGGCGGTAGGCCAAATAAGTTTGGGAACCACTGCTTTAATTTGTAGAAATTGTTTTGCTATTATATTTACTTACATTTTTTTATTAACCTTTTATAAGCATACTACGGGCAGTACAATATATTTTAAACACAAGCGGCCCAAGCTCACGGAGCGGCCCTGGGAGTATGAAGTTTTCAAATTTTTTGAAAAAACTCGGAAAAGGTAAATTTTAAGACATAAGACACTTTACATAAAGTGGCCTTAAAATTAAACGAGCAATCCGAAAATGGTAAAAAAAGGGGTTCCATTTAAAATAATTCTCCAAAAGTTGGTAAAGATTTATGCAATTTTTTTCAGATTGTTTGAATTCATGGTTCTCTAGATACTTCTAATTAGGTCTCCCTGAAACGCCCTGTATAAAAAACGATAAAAAGATACCAACATTTTTTATCTTTTAACTGCATAATCAATCAGAAAGTACTGAAGTAAATCAGAAAATGTAATTAAAATAATTTTCTGCTTAATGAGTTTCTGGTTAATTTTACGCATATTGATCAAGATTTCAATGCTTGATTGATTATATATATTTTTTTGATTAAGCAATTTCTGTTTTCTTGATTGGATGAGAAAATTTATTTACTTACCACATCATCTCTTGTGTCACATTCACAAAAAAGATTGGTTAGAAGAGGAGGATGAGTTTCAGGAAGTATTCTTATAAATTCCACACCGACTCCTTGCTACAAAAAAAAATGTAAATTAATTTTTCGTGTAGAATAAATTTTATTATCATTTTCATTTATTGCACGCGTGTGTTGATAGATATAAAAGAAAGCTTTATGCTAATTTTATTATATAACATTTCATTACTTTCAAATTGTTTAAATTTTATTTTAATGTTCAAGTCACATTTATCATTCCTATTACAAATTAGAAAGCGCTGTAATTATACTTGTTACCTATTCAATTTATATCAAGTAATGCAGGTGCGAAGTTAAATTAATTTTATTGATGAAAATTAGATTTTCTACTAATGGTGATGAAGAATTTGACGTAATTCAAAACCATTAATCTAAATTTTGATTAATACTAGCATAAAAGACGAATCTTGTTCTGTAGAACCTAATTGGACAAGGACAGCAAAGTCCATGTGTAAAGGAATGCGTGAAGAATTTGAATAGTTGAAACGAATTGAAAATGATGAGTATTTTTACTTTCTTGCTAACAAGAAAGTATTGCGGTCGAAAAAAAATCGAAAAAATAAGTTGCGTTATTTTGATATTTTACGACTCCCTGAATCCGAACAAAAATTTTTCAAAATGTGTGTGTCTGTGGTCACTCGCCAGCTGAAACTATACGGACGATTTTGATGAAATTTGGAATGAAGGGCTACGAGACAATTATGTCGACAAAACAAGCTTTTAAACGCAATAGGTATACAGGGGGTGAAAATAAGGGTGTTATTTTGGGGACAAATTTTCAAATTTTAACATAGAAGATTGAAATTCCGGTCATCAACAACTCTCATGAAATGCAATTTTTTGCAATTTTTTAAAACTTTCAAAATTGAATGTGGCCGCAGTTACAGTCACATATACATTTTTTTGTAGAAATATATATTTCCGATACCGTTCAAGATATAAAAGAATTGGAAATAGATATGCGTAGTTAAATAAAGGTTCTTTAAAGAGATTTCTTTACGTAATGAATTAAGGTATACATTTGCCTACACTTAAAGGGGGCAAACTTGAGCAATTATTCGGAATTGATTTATTCAAAATTCTCTCCAAACATTTTTTTTTGTTTTTTTAATATTATCTAGGCAACCAGCCACTCTTATGAATGCAACTAACCTGCTTCTTATAAAGCTACTCGTATAGGAGATATAAATTTTCAAATATTCAATATTGATATTAGTTGAGTTGATTGGTCTATTTCTACAGTTTTTACTTTTTGAAGGCGACGTTCCGGAAGCGGACTCTGCATCTGTCATCAGGCGTAGCTAGCACTATAGGAGAACCACATAACTTTTCTCTGCAATATAATTATAATTTTTTCCCAAGCACTTTGCAATGTATCTAACCAACCACATCACATAAAAAATCAGCCAAACGGTCCTGAGACCGCAGAGCACTCGGACAGCGTGGGTGTTTTGAAGTGTGGATAAAAATAAAGAAGATGGTTAGGTTAGTTAAAAAACAATAACAAAATGGTAGACAGACAGATAAGGGGAGCAGACAAGAAACAGGCGCCACAAGCTTTAAAACTTATCTTTTCTTTAAAAGATAAGTTACTATTTCTTGAAAAAGAGATCCTATAAAGTTTGAAACAGGGAGCAACAGGAATAGCAATTAAAGACAATTCCCTTAACAAGCGTACATTTATTACTAAATTCACAACAAACACTGCTATGTGCAGAAGTTTTATATATATACACCGTGTGTTTAAAAAGGATGCGGCAATATATTAAAGTAGGTGATTGCCCAGGTCATTTTACACAATAAAGTTCCTATAAACATAGGTCGGCAAACGCTTCGTTACCGATCTACAGCGTGTTGAAGTTTAATTTAAAAAAACAGTCAAAATTAGATTTTTCCAAAATGGCTTGAGATATCATAATGAAATTTTACGCCTGTCAATAGCTGTGGGAGACGCATACTTTGCAATACAACACGATGTTTCACTCGTACCATTGGCGCGCGTATTGGCACGTCACAGGCTATTTTTCAAGAAAAAAGTAGGATGCCGCTGATTTCTCTAAAAATAAAAAATATTTTTTGATTCTTTGTTCAATTGTGAAGAAAAAAGCTCTCTTGACTTTTTATCGTACAACGTACCGTTTTTGAGTAACAAAAACATTTTAGTGCATGTTCATTCATCATGCGTACAAAAATATTTTTAAACATTCATGTATTATTCACTGACAAATCACTGGCATATTGAATGTGTCTCGTGATTCATAATTTTGTATATGTCGAATTTGTTGAAGTTCCTTATCATGAATCGCTATACGAATGCCGAAATGACCGACATGCACTACATTTATGGACTTGCTGATGGGAATGTATTAGAAGCTAGGCGGTTGTATACTGAAAGATTTCCGGGCCGTATTGCTCCTGATAGAAAAACTTTCGAATGTACTCATCGGCGTCTTTATGAAACAGACACATTAAGATGAAATGGAGGAGCAGGAAGGCCATGGACAGCAAGAACGGTAGAGCTGGAAGAGGATGTGCTGGACATGATTGAAGAAGATCGAGGTACTTCTACTCGAAAATTGCTTACGCTTTGGATGTATGTAATGGGACTATTTGGCACATTCTTAAGGAAAATTTGTTGTATCCATTCCATATACAACGCGTTCAAGCACTTCTTCCTGCTGATTTTCGTCCTCGCATTGCATTCTGTCAATGGCTTTTGCACAACTCAACTCCTGATGTTGATTCTGTTCACCGATATGTATATATATATATATATATATATATATATATATATATATATATATATATATACAGGGTGTTCCAGTTTTTTGTAGCAGGACTTTAATAGTCGATAGAGCTTTCAAAATTAAGACAAAAAGTTCATATAAACATAGGTTGCCAAACGCTTAGTTTTGGAGATACAGGGTTTCAAAGTTTTAATTTTTTTTCAGTTCTTTTAATTTATCTTCAAAACTATTTAAAATAATAAATCCAAATTTAGTACACATATTACACTCCTTAAACTCAATATTAAGAGTAGTTTAACGTTTATCAATATCTACAGGGTAGTACATTTTCTAGGGTGGTACACCTTTTACCCCGACGTTGAGTTTAAGGAATGTAATATGTGTACTAAATTTGATTTATTTTAAATAGTTTTGAAGATAATTAAGAACTGAAAATAAACTTGAAATGTATCTAAACTTTAAATTTATGACGCCTCTAACTCTTAAAAACCAAAAATTTAGATTGCCCATTTGATTTAGGAAGTTTTTTGTCTTCTGCTTTTTTTTCGAAAAATGCAGTTTTTGAGATAAATTAGCTGTGATCCATAAACAGCTTCCAAATGGTAAGTAAAGAACGTCTGATGCTCCCGCAAAAAATAGTGTGCCATGAAAAGAACAATAAAAAAAAGAATCAAATTATGTCAAATCTCACGTTTTATTTTAAATACGACTTGTGCATAAGAAAGAATGTAATTTATTTACATATTTTATTGTGTTAATTTTTACTTATTGCAAAAGTGATCTTTTAAAATGCCATTTTTGTTTTCTAATCAAGAAATAGCAGATATCCATTTTATTTATGGCTTTGTAAATGGAAGTTTAGCAGCAGCAGCCCGTGAATATAGGCGAAGATTTCCTTCAGTATTTGTAAGAGTTCACCAACAAATTATACGTCAGGGGTTAAATAATGTACATGGTCGTCAAAATAATAATCATAGGAAGCAAAGAAATATTGCACGACGAATTTTGCGTGAATTCGACAGAGATCCCACAACTAGCATTGAAGAGTATCCGTAGCTTTAGGTGGAGTCTCAAATACTACTATTCACCGAACATTAAGACGGGATCACCGATATCCTTACCATCTACAACCTGTTCAAGGACTACAACCAGGGGATGCAGAAGGTAGAGTTGCGTATTGTCGATGGATTCTTGCTGAAAATAATAACAATCCAGGTTTTTTAAATAATGTTTTATGGACCGATGAATCCTGCTTCACTCGCCGTGGTGTGGGAAATTTTCACAACCAGCACGTTTGGGCACAAGAAAATCCACATGTAGTTCGCCCAAGCCATTTCCAACAAGAATTTAGTGTGAACGTCTGGATAGGTATTTACAATAATCACCTTTTTGGGCCCTACTTTTTACCACCTCGGATGAATGCTGCGACTTTCTTGGAATTCTTAGAGAATGAACATGGGAATATGTGGGAACATATTCCCTTAAATTTACGAAGAACGGCTTGGTTCTAGCTTGATGGTTGTCCAGCTCATTATAGCAGAATCGTTAGAAGCTGGCTGGACAACCATTATCCAGGAAGATGGATCGGTCGTGCAGGTCCAGTTCCCTGGCCGCCAAGGTCTCCAGACCTAAATCCCTTAGATTTTTTTGTGTGGGGGTATTTAAAAGAAAGGGTGTATGCAACTCCTGAGACACAAGAGATGAACTCATTAATAGCATTAGGGATGCGTGTAATGAAATAAGACAATTTTTAGTTAATATTCGTCGGTGTGAATTATGTATTCAACAGAATGGTTCACATTTTGAACAGTTTCCTTAAATTTATTTATTATTACGATAGCGTTTTCGTTTTGTTGTTATAGGTTAAGTTTATTTGTTTAATTTATTTATTTCGTTCGTTTCGTTCTTCTTAAAATCTTAAATAGAAATTCTTTCCAATTTTTTCCAATAAATACGCATTTTTTTAATATTTATTTTGTTGTTTTACTTTTATTTTCCTTTATTTAATTCAACTGAAAAGTTAGGAAAAAATCAGTGAAGTACTACTTTTTATTAAGAGAAAAAAAAAACGTGACAATTGACATAATTTGATTCTTTTTTTTTATTGTTCTTTTCATGGCACACTATTTGTTGCGGGACCATCAGACTTTCTTTACTTACCATTTGGAAGCTGTTTATGGATTACAGCTAATTTATCTCAAAAACTATGCATTTTTCGAAAAAAAAGCAAAAGACAAAAAAGTTCCTAAATCAAATGGGCAAACTAATTTTTTGGTTTTTAAGAGTTAGACGCGTCGCATGAAAAAGTGCGGGGGTATAAAGTGTGTACCACTCCAGAAAATGTACTACCCTGTAGATATTGATAAATTGAGAAATATTAAGAGTAGTTTGAACTACTCTTAATATTGAGTTTAAGGAGTGTAATATGTGTACTAAATTTGGATTTATTATTTTAAAATGGTTTGTAGATAAATTAAAAGAACTGAAAAAAAAATTGAAACTTTGAAACCCTTTATCTCCAAAACTAAGCGTTTGGCAACCTATGTTTATATGAACTTTTGTCTTAATTTTGAAAACTGTAACATCCTGTATATATATATATATATATATATATATATATATATATATATATATATGAATAATAATAACACAATGTATGCGTTTTCTTATAGTGCATGCGTATTAGTGATGGATTCGGGCCAGGCCGGGCTAGCTACAAAGGGACTATATATCATTATTTCTGAAGTAAATTTGAATTTTTTTGAACCGTAGTAGGTAGGGGGTTGAAATTTCTCGAGCTATTTAGGTGTTTAACAAGAACAACGATTGACATATATTATTAATGAAGTCTACTTATTAATGGAACAAAGCCACTATAACGCTGTAATAAGTAAATTGCGTTTCGGTTCCTAACCTACAACCGTTTTCAAAGTATTTATAAAAAAAATGATCTCTCTCTCTCTGTCTGTTGAAGTTGGACTATGAAAATTGTTATGAGTTTTTGATGTTTGTAAATACCAATGGTGAAGTTACTAAAATGGAGCCACAAAAAAACAAACATCAGTGGGTATACATATCTTATTAGTTAAGTTAATAGGAAATGAGTAAGTATAGCACTATCAATTCCTTTTGGGATGCATACTTCCCTCTCTTCTTAAATCAGTGTTGAAATTATGTAAAACACCTATTAATAAATACAATTTAATTTGAAATATTACATTAAAAAAACTTTAATCAACAATTTGTGATGTCTTACTCCAGCGTATAGTGTTCACCCTTAAAAATTGAAGCGCAGCAACATAATTGTAATGCCACACATCTTTTAAACGTTTTTCCTTTATGGCGTACATAATATTATCAAACACTAAAAGAAAGCCTATGGAACGTTCTATCTTAATTAGATTGATTTTAAAATAATATACCTGGGGTACTTTAAGAGTTGATCCCTTTGTATTCGCTTAAGAAAGGTGTAATTTCATTTCGAATTATAAAACTTACTAGAAAAGGGTTATGTATCAATCAATTTATTAAACAAACGATGACCAAACAATTTTAATTCCAAAATTTTATGATGATACCCAATAGAAAAACCACTATAGTAACTGTTCAGAAACGCATCCTTATCGATCAATACATGTTCAAACTCTGCTCAGGATACTGTTGGTGGCTTTTAGAATTGTTCTACCTTCTGCGTCAACCTGATTTATTAATTCGTTATGCTATTTTGTATTGTAATTTGTCAACAGTCTCGTGCATATCCTTATAAATTTCATCCTTTAAGTAACCCCAGAGAAGGAATCTAGAGGCGTTAACTCCGGCGACCGTAGAGGCCATTTAACAGGTCAACAGGTCCATTTGATGAACTTTAGAAGGATACAGGATACGTACGAGACTGTTGACTAATTAGAAAATAGGCTAACCGATACCGAATTAATAAATCAGACTCACGGAACAACAGTTGTGAAAGCTACCAACAGTGTCTTCTCAATTGAGTTCAAAATGTATTGATCGAGGATAGGTCGCTTTTGAACATCTACTATAATGGTTTTTGTTATTGGGTATTATAAATAAGGGTACCCCATTAAAAAAAATTACTTTAGCTAATAATTCGAAAATCCGATTAACAATTATTTTATTTATTTGTTTTTCTGCTTTCACGTAAACAATACTACTAATTTGGTCATTTAACGGAAATCGTAGCTACAACGATAACAAAGTTAGCAATGGTACGCACTAAACATTGAACACACAATCCTTCTCGTTATCGTAGGTGTATTGGTTTCAGTACAGTCCGAATGGCTCAAAAAGCCCGAGTTCTTTGGCCCGGCCCGAAAAAAGTTAGGCCCGGCCCGAAGCCCGGCTCGATAAAATTATGCTGCCTTGGCCCATATTAGAGTCCGAAATCGTGTAGGCTTCGGGCCGGGCCAGCCCGAAAGCCCGGACTCAAGTCCATCCCTAATGTGTATCAAAACGTGCAATTTTTCATCATAACATGACTAAACATAAATTTATGCTAATAGCATAATAAGAACACCGAAAAGTAGTGAAACTGCGTAATTGAGCGCAAGTACGAATATTGACACTGACTGATATTAATTCGTAACTAACACGTAATGCCCCTCTCTGGGAAGCTGAAAGATCTTTCATACGTAATCCCTGAAAAGGAAAATTTATATACATAGACAACCGTAATAGTTGACTTTAGAAAGGTAACAATCCAAATTGCCTTTCGTTTCACAATAGATAAGCACAAATCCCCCCTTTAACAATGACAAATTCAAGTAGATATATAAATAATCGGAGAAACTTGTTCAGTTCATTCTATAAATTTTAGTATGGGTATACGAGTAACTCGTCAAGTAAAATTAGATACCAATAATGTGAACACTCTTTTCCTAAAGCTAGCAAATTTATACTTAAAAGCTAACACACATAGTATAACTAATGACACAGACATCCAATATATATATATATATATATATATATATATATATATATATACAATTTGTGCTTTTAGTTATTGCTCCTGCGCACGATAGCGTAAACAGTAGCTCTTGAGATAGTACCAAACATGGAAGCCAAATGCTAACACATCACTTGTGTGTTTTATTTAAAAGTTCAATAGTAATTAGCTCAAACTTGCTTAAGTGCGTACACAAATTATTTACTAATGGATTGCTATTAAAATTTAATTGTTGAAGTGTTATGCAATTGTTTTTGCAAATAAGTTACTTTGGCGCTTTTGGATAATTTGCATCCATCGGATGCATTTTTCTCGTAAACCGTTGGTCCTAGCGACTTCAATAAGGTATACCTTTCTGAAGCAGAAAAGATGGGAAAACAAATTTTTCCAGTCGAAAATGAGATACAGTGTAAGGCAAAAAAGTTAGGACCGATTCAAGCAAGATGGAAACCTGTATGTGGCGCCCTCTATCAGTAATAAAGGAACTAAGGTCATATTTGAATTCTGCGTTATATAAAGCCCCTGTATACAAAATTTCGTCCGTTACCAAAAATAATTAAACTTCAATACCCTTTATCTTGTAAACGAAGGCGTTGCGAACCTAAGTTCATAGGAACTTTTTTTATTACTTTAGTGTCCTCTATCGTATGGCATGTTTTTCTATGTCCGTCTGTGTATATATATATATATATATATATATATATATATATATATATATATATATATATATATATATATACATATATAAATTTTGCAAAAGAAATGGGATTGTTATGGTTAGTATTCCACCTCATACTTCAAATTGTAACCCCTTGATGTAACATTTTTCTTTAGTTTAAAAAAATGCGTATGGTCGCCATTATAATTATTTTTTACAATCGAAAATCTGAAACTCTGAGTTTGAAGATAAAATAATTGAATAACTCCATACGATGTTGCCGTGATTTCTAAGTTAGTACACGAACAAATTGCAAACATTAAAAAGGCAGTTTGTGTTCGAGGTGTGTGGTATTTTGCCAATAAATCCTGATAACTTCACAGAAGATGACTTCCTTCCAGCTGATAATCTCAATGGGTCGTCATTGGAGAGAGATGTTTCTCCCGCACGAGCACATACACCTCAGGGAACTCCTCCAGGAGTAACAACTCAATCTTCCACGAGAAAATCGGAATCTCGCAGCCATCAACAAGTAAGCAATCGCCCCTTCCAAAACTGAATTTACCAGACAAACGTCTACATGCTTCTATCTTTCTTATTTCTCCTGTTCCTGTACTTAATTAGAAAGTTAAAAGAAAATATGGTCAACAAAAACAACATTCAAAGAGCACTCGTTTGAAAGAAAGTTTATAACAAAAAGACAATAAAAAAAGGAAAAATTGCAAGAGCCAAAGAGAAAGTTTATCAGAAAAGTATCTAATGATGGCTCGGGTCCAAAAAAAACGCAATGAAAATAAAGGGAAAACCAAATTCCAAACCACAACGAAAAAAAAATATCAAAAAAAATTATGGTGGACAACGACACTGAAGACAGTAATTTAGATGAAGAAGGTGTCTGCAATGTCGATGAATTGGGCGACATGAGCGATGAAGGAACCGCAATGGATATATGCAGCATATGTGGAGACTTTACTGAAAGACCGAAACGTGGTTTCGATGTACAAATTGTGGAAGATGGGTGCATAAAGAATATAGTGGTTCCGAAAGCCCCGAAAATTACGTTTGCGACTTTTATTACTTTATTTTCTTTCTGTTATTATTCATTGTATTTGTTTTTCAAATCACGCTTGTCCTTAGTACTACTAAATAAATGCGCCAGCACAGTGCGTCAGCGTATCCTTAGTGGAGGATAAGGTAGCGCAAATTATCTTTTTTTTTAAAATCACATAAAATATAGTTTACTATCAAATTTGAAAACAAGCCTAGAAAGTGGTTGCAGAAATGTACTAACTACAGGCTCCTGATATTCAAAGTAGCTTAATTTAATCTTTACCCTAAAAAATAAATAATATGCTTAGGTGCGTCATCTTCGACGCCCTTCCCCTACCCACGTTTCTTGATGACTTGAGTCACAAAGCTTTTGTTCATTTCAAAAGACACTTAAACAGGAGAGAAAATTAAATGTTTGAGAACAGATAATGGTGGTGAATATTGTGGTACAGGAATGAAACATTTTTTAAAGAAAGAAGGTATACTGCACCAACTTTCTGGTACGCATACAACAGAGCAGAACGGTAAAGCAGAAAGGCTCAATAAAATCAGATGGCATATATGGGTTTTTAATGTTTTTAAGTTTTGTTGTCGTAATAATAGAGTTGTCAATATTATTATTATTTGTCATTAAAGTTTATTTCTCCAGTTTATGATGGAGCAATGAGCGCTTGTTCTATTTATGGCAAAAAAACGTTTCTTACTCCAATTTATGTTAGTTCCTGACGTTATAAAACAATTTTAAACTCTTCAAACAACACTGTTTACTGTTTAAAACACTACAGGGTGTGGCGCGAAGAGTTTTTATTAAAAGTAATGGCGGATACAGTCATGTCAAAAATCTGAAATTACGAAGCTGTAGGTTTTGGACGACGCCGAGTTCAAATATAATATCGTCCTGAATGTGGCACTTCCGGTTATACCGGAAGTAGACGTCAAGTTTGTTATTTTAAATGGTACCTAATATTTTTTATTTTATTTTCTAATTATACATGAAATTCTAGATAAAATTTGTGCACAATGTCCTATAACAAAAATGAAGTATTTTCGAGATATTTCGATTTCTTTTAAATTTTGAAAAAATTCTAGTCCACATAGAATAACTATATCTCCATTAATAACGAAGCTAGTGACGTGAATTGTAACCAATAAACAACAAGCGCTTACCCTTTAACTCTATATATCCATCTCATTGATATTTCATACAGGGTGTTTTAAATTTAGCCGCCAACATGCACAATTTAAATCATTTATAAGTTGCTTACTTTAAATAGAACACCCTGTATTTTATTACATTTTCCGCTGTATTTTTTTAAACTAATTCGTTTGGTATCATTATCTAAGTTAAAACATAACAACACAATTATTTCAACATTAGTAAAGGGTAGGCCATGATTTCCGTTATTTAAGGTGATATTTTGTTATTTTTTCATAAGTTATTAATTCTGAAAAGTAACCAATAGCCTGAAAAGATTATTAATTGTGGATATCATTAAAATCGTTGATTAGGTATTTTGCATTAATTTAATTAGATAACTTACAAACAAAAATAACTAAATGTAATATTAAACAAATAAAGTTTTATAATAAGTGTTCAAAATTAGCACCATCTACTTCTAAACACTTATGAATCCTTTTCATTAAATTATGTCTTGTAATTCTGGAAATATGGTCGGGTGTTAGAGAATTAAAAGCAAGTAAGACTCTCTGCATCATATCTTCCTTTGTCGTAACAGGTTTGGAAAATACCTGATTTTTAATGTAAACCCAAATACCCAAATCTAGAGGAGCCAAATCAGGAGAGCGAGCTGGCGAACGAAACGGACCCTGATTGGCAATCCATCTATCATCAAACATCTCGTAAACATGCTGAGCAACAGGCCCAAAGTTATGAGGAGGTGTTCCATCTTGCTGATACCAAGCTGAAGCCGCCTCTCCATTTCTTAAAGTATGTATGGCTTCTTCTAAAATGTGGCAATATCTTGTACCTTTTAAATTTTCATCACAAAATTTTAATGCTAACATTTTATCGTCTTTTATTGCATAAAAAACATTAAAACTCCAACTATCTTGGAAATAACGTTCTCTACTAACATGTGGATTTTCATTAGACCAAAAATGGGAATTATGTCGATTAAATAATCCATTTTTGCTAAACTTTGCTTTATCACACCATATAACTTTTTTTATGAAGTTTTCATCCTCTTGGGTCTTCATTAAAAACCGTTCACAGAATTCTACCCTTCTAGGAAGATCACCTAATTGTAAGTGTTGCACCAAATGATACGAAACTGGTTTCCATTTGTGTTTTTTTAAAATGCGATGAATTGTTCTCGTCGACAAAGTAAGATCTCTCTCGCAATCTCTAATAGAGGCATTTGGAGAGGGCCGTAAAATAACCCAAAACATTAATTTCGTTTATGTCACTGTCCACTAGTGGTTTATTTTTATTAATTTTTGTCTTAAATTGACCAAACTGACGGTAGTTTTTAAGCAATCTTCTTACAATATCACCAGTTGCATTTGGTCGATTTGGATATCTTTCTGCAAAAATACGGCAAGTCCGTTCAACAATTCTATTACACTCGCCGTAAATAATAATAAGATTTAAAAAATCATCATTAGTAAATCCTACATTTGCCATTATTTACTATGAAATACAAACTGGTAAAGAAAACTGTCAAAACAACATAAACAATTAACGTTCTAACTGTCAAATCTTTGACAGCCATGGCCTACCCTTTACTAATGTTGAAATAATTAAGTGTCGTTATGTTTTAACTAAGATAATGAAATATCTCAAAAGTGGTTGGATTTAGGTGTAGGGAATACTGATACCAAACGAATTGGCTTAAAAAAATACAGCGGAAAATGTAATAAAATACAGGGTGTTCTATTTAAAGTAAGCAACTTATAAATGATTTAAATTGTGCATTTTGGGGGCTAAGTTTAAAACACCCTGTATGAAATATCAATGAGATGGATATATGGAGTTAACGGGCAAGCGCTTTTGGTATAAGACATTGTGCACAAATTTTATCTAGAATTTCATGTAAAATTCGAAAATAAAATAAAAAATATTAGGTTCCATTTAAAATAACGAAGATTCAGGACAATATTATATTTGAACTCAGCGTCATCCAAAACCTACAGCTTCGTAATTTCAGATTTTTAACATAACTGTATCCGCCATTACTTTTAATCAAAACTCTTCGCGCCACACCCTGTATAATAGTGTTTATTTGTAAAAGTGGAAGCGTTAGTTCGGAATTAAGTATTTTACTAACAAATACGTTAATATATGGATTAGATGAAATAGATTTTTACAGCTATTTTTTTATTTGCCTAAAATAGTGAACAAATCAAATTCATCATAAGTAGCCCAGACTCTATACATGGACACAAAATTGCATTAGAAACAACACGTTTTTTTTTTCAAATTTCCCAAATAATGACATTTTTGACACATTTTTAAAAAAAATGTCAATCTTGCGAGATAACAAATGTAATTTTAACAAGCGAGTCTACATTTTTTTTGTCGAATTTAAAGCACAAACTAATAGCAAACAAAATAAAAAAAAATTCCTATACGGCTATTTGAAAGACACTGTATATAGTGCATATATGTACCAAGTACAACATAAATAATTGGACTTCAAACTCTCTTTTTTTTATAAAAAAATAAGCAACCTTCAAATTATAATAAAAAATAACTAGTTAACAACAATATGCTAATTTATTTTGTTTTAATACAAAAAAACTGCTAATTGAGTTCCATAGGTTAAGCCAAGCGTGCAAAGTACGAAGAATAATGGTTCATAAATCACATTATACACTTAAAAAGTAATATGTAGCACGTTCCTTACGAAAACATAATTATATTAATACAAAAAAATATGTTAAAATTCAAATTAATTGCAGATTAGTGATGCAAAATATACATTTACGTAAAGTTTTAAGATTATTTTTTTTTTATTTTAGTTATTTCGAATAAAAAGTTATTTACTTTAGAAAAGATTGTTTTTATTTAGAAAATTTCACATCGCCATTTTTAAGCCAATCAGATACTCGTTTTGGTTACCATGGAAATTCAAAATATTTCCAGAAATTTCATTCTCCACAGTACCTTGGACGACATTAATAAATGGCAATATTAACATCAAAATAATGACACACATGATGAACTTGAAATTTTGCTTTAAGAATGAAAATAGAATTTTTTGTTTATTATCTATGCAAATCATAAACAAGTAAAACATCTTTTATTCTGCTTTTTTTCTAAATGTCTTTATTATTAAAATTTTATTATTGTAATAAACGTTTGTCAAATCGTCATTGTTACCGTGATCGAAAAGATAATTGGTGGGTTGTTAATATCTTGATAATACGTCATAATTTGCTAATGTTTTCGGAATATTTTGTTTTATGTATTTTTATGTAAGAAATGTGGGAATATGTCACTGATGTTTGGATAAAGGTTGAAAAAACAGATGTTTGGGAGGGTTAGCTAGCAGGTGTCCGCATTTATTGAAAGAGTGTGACGAATCGTTGAGTAGTTTTACGCGCACATTGTTGATGTAAAAAATGTCACTAGTTTAATAATTAATTACGTCGGTACACGTCGAGATCAAAGACATCTTTGTTTGGTACTTTGAAACTCTAGAGCTAAATGTACGGACAAATGCATATTTTTAAAATTAAGATTTCGTTCAGTAAGAAATGTGGAAAAAACGTCCCTCGTAATAATTTCTTGTTTTTTTAATTACTTTTGAAGACGGGGGTTGATTTTCGGAAGTAAAGATAGTTAGTTTGAAACTAGAGGGGGGAAGGCAGTTGCGGTTAAAGTTTTGATCGAGCCGGATTGCTTTGATTATTTTACTTAAAAATTCACATTGTAAACCGTTCGGTCTATAAATATTTTGTCGTGTACCTTTTAGAAAGACTAAAACGCTAATTCGTGCTTTTCTTTTTGTGTATGTTTTAATGTAAGTTTTTTCCAAAAATTAATCTATCATTAATAGTTACCTCGAGTTTAAACCGCGTACCTTAACTCGTCGTGCTGTGGAAGTGTTTAACAAAAGGGAATATATTCATGTGTAAGTAGGTATTTTAATATAAATTAAAGCTCGCAGCAAATCATTCTACAAGCCTATGCAACGTATTAAAAATCAAGCATTGCCTTAAAAAAAGTATCTAATTACGCACGCATTAAGTTGATATCTGTTAAAAATAAAGGGGTTAGCATCAGACAGTACAGGGCTCCCTCGCTCATGTACTTGGGCGAATTAGCATTGTTGCTTGTTGTTTATATTTATATTTGTGTAGAGGTAGACATAGACAAACGTGCAAAAGATAACTTTCGGTTATAATTGTAAATAGGCAATTTACGATTGATCTACATTGTACGGGCCCAGATGACCATTAAAACACCTCGAATTATATTTATACTGTTTTTATTGTTTTGTATAGATGGATATGTAACCTGAGAAAGAGACGCTGTATTTTTCTAACGCTCAAGCTTGTGTGTCGGTCACGTTGTTATTTACTTGTGTCAGTTTGTTTAAGTAGAATTGTTTGCCTGCGAACTAATTTCTCTTTATATGTAATTTATTATAATTGTACGTATGTATTTTGTGATTTATTAATCACTAAACAATTGTGTACGTGTAAATTCCTTACCTAGTTTCTTTTGCCCTTGCCTTGCAGTTACCTTATTATCATTGTCACGGTTGTTATATTTTATGTGTAACTTAATCTACATTATTATTTGTTTGTTTACTTAAAGACCGGCATGATTGGTTTTAAAGGGCCACATGTTTGGTATCACAATTTTTATTTTGATTTATTTATGATACAATTGTGGGTGTGATTACATTGTTTTTTATTGTGTTTATGTATAGCTAAACTGATTTTTATTTATGTTTTTCTTAATGTTATAATTTTGTAGGCACTTTAACCTCATCTAATGGTGTTTTGTTATATATTGAACCCTTTGTTTTTTCTTTATCATTTGACTTATTAATGTACTTAGGCAATGACTTGTTTATGAATAAATTGGGTTGTCTTTCTCAACTAAGTAAATTAACGGGTTGAACCATCATTGCGTAAACCTCGTTAATTCTAAATTGAGAAGTTTCATTGTTTACCTGTCCCACGTGATGCAACACTTAACCTCATCCAGCCTATCTAATTCAAATAGCACAACGTACCTACCACTAGACGGCCAATTCTTTTGATCAGCTTTGAGGTTTGCGAGTAATTAAATATCAGACTTGTAAATAAATTCTAATGTTTTAATTATTACCGGAAAAGTCAATGTAAGGCAAGCAATTAATTTGAGTAATAGTAGTCAGTAAAGTCAAGATAAATCACTTAGCGATTGTTTTGTTCTTCAATTTGTATTATTGCAAATAAGTTCAAATGACACTTTTCAAGATAGGGTACCTGGCAACGCTACAAGTGTTTTTGGAAATTTATTAAAAAATCTCTTTTCAGAGATGAGTAAGAAAGTACGAGACTCGTATTAACTAAATGTCTATGCTTAAATAAATAAATATAATATTTTGAAACAATTCTGTTAAACTTAACTTGGATGAATTTTATCGAGTAGCTTTGCAAGTTTACGACCCATCAGTATTTCAGCTGGAGATTGTCCTATCATGCTATGTGGAGTTATGTTTTGACTCAATAAATATCGACTAAAGGTTACATCAATGTCGTTTGAAGACATTTTCTTAAGTGCAGACTTCACATCTTGCACCATACGTTCCGCCTGATCATTACTACTTGGATGGTATGGAGCTATCAGAGATTGTCGAATTCCATTTCTTTCTAAAAAATTTTAAATTCGGCTGATGTAAATGCAGAACCATTGTCTGATACAATAACTTCTGGAATTCCATGTACGGCAAATAATTATCTTAGAATTTTGATTGTAGATGTACTTGAAGTACTTGTAACTATCCGTACATCTACCCATTTCGAATACGAATCTATTATCTACTAAAAATTTGCGAACATTCACAGGGTCCGCAAAATCTCTAGACCATTCCCATGGTAGAATAGGGCTTCTCTTCGGCATCGGCCTTGTAACAACCCTTTCTGAATTGTATTAAAATATACCTTGATTTAAGGTCTTTCATTCATTTAGTTGTAAATATAAGAAAACAGTTTTAATTATTGAAATATAG
Organism: Vesta saturnalis; assembly: GCA_036346205.1. Lineage (NCBI taxonomy): Eukaryota > Metazoa > Arthropoda > Insecta > Coleoptera > Lampyridae > Vesta > Vesta saturnalis. The sequence continues at coordinate 363,900 of JARFJB010001224.1, forward strand.
GTATGAGGTAGGCAACTTAATTTGCATTTTGGTGTAACTTAAGTGCATATCTTCTTAAGGGTATATATTTTATAAAGGTTTATACTTCCACTTCTATAAATTATTGTTTTCTGATCATTTGATTTGCGCAACGCGTCATCATCATCATCTGACATCCTCCGACTTCCTAAGCCTCCATTTTTTGGACTTCCTGATGAATGTTGAAGCAGAAGCTTTGTTGGGGTTTTCTACCTAAATTTTAGTGAAAAGAGCCATTAATTTGATGGCACTTTTTTACGTTACTTTAATTTTACTTTTATTTTTACTTCGATTTACAATTTAATTACATTGTAAGTACGCATTTAATTCTACTGTAGCGTACACTTTCATTTTATGATTGCAATTTTAATTGAAAATTTCAAAGAATGCATTAAACGGATTATTCAATTTAAAGAAGAAATTTTAAGAGATAAAATTACAGTTTGGATGTGGCTGATAACATAAAAGCATTGTTATTGCAATAAATTGCGCAACATTACACAAGGATTACGTCATCTTGGTTTGCAATTTCTGCATCATTTTTATAATACCAGGGATCCTCAAGAAGATTTTGTATATATTGTACAGGTATTAATTTTTAATGATTATTAGTAATTTAAGGCTATAATTAGTTTTAAGATATAGTTTATATAACCCTAAATTTTAACTGCTAATAAACATAGTTGTTATTTTTTATTGTTTTAAATTTTGATAAATTTTTAGTGTAGAACTCGGTTTAGTTGTTCCCAGATAATTAAAAATAACTTGGCGTCCGAGATCATTTTATTAGTGTTACATTGCATTTTATTATTTAGGTTAAGTGAAAATAATCAGTAGAATTTGAGGTAATTAAGCAAATCAAAAGAATGAAACACCCTACTTAAACTACCGGCTGACTCAAAGGCATTATTAGTGGTGAATGGTTAGTATCTCCAGTTAGTTATAACGATTTGTATTTTCGGAGAACATTTTTACTTTTACTCTTATTTCTGTATTATAGTATTTAAAATTTATTACGTATACCAGTTTGATCATATTTTTATTATAGCCTTGTTTCTTGACAGTTTCGGCATGTTCTGAATTTTTCTTCAATTTGTTTGTCCATACTGGGCCACCAACTATACGATCTTGCCAAAGATTTCATTTTGATAATACCCGGATGCGCAGCATTGAGAGCTTCTAATACTCTTTTTCTTCCCCTCGGAGGAATCACAACTCTGGTACCCCAAAGTACACAATCTCGATAACATGATAATTCATGCCTGCTCTGGAAATATGGTTTGACATCTGCAGGTAAATTTTTAGCATCGGTTGGCCAACTTTTCCAAAGCCAATTTAAAATTTTCGATAAAATAGGATCTTTAGCTGATTCTCTACCAATTTCATTGGAATCTAATATTTTTTCTGGAACATTTTCCAACATCAAAACATCTAATGCCGGTGGAGGATCTTTAACGTTTGTTTTCAGTGGTAATCGACTCAAAGCATCTGCATTGCTAATTTGTTTTCCTGGGCAATATTCTAATTCATAATTATAAGCATTTAAAATTATCGTCCATCGCAACATCCTTGGCGATAAAATTTCAGGACTTTGTTTATTTTTCACAAAAATTCCAAGTAATGGTTTATGATCAGTAAAACAAAATTTCTTCCATAGCAGTAATCATGAAATTTCTTAACTCCAACTGCGAGAGCTAAAGCTTCGCGATCAATTTGTGCAAAATTTCTTTCAAATTTTAATAGAGTCCTACTGTGATATGCTACTACATCATCATCAGGTTGACTTAACACACAACCAACTCCATAAGGGCTTGCATCAACTGTTAAAATAAGTGGTTTCTACTCATTATAATGTATTAAAATTAGCTCTTTTGTTAAGATATCTTTTATTTTAATAAACGCTTGCCTTTGCTCATTTCCCCAATTAAATTTTTGAACCTTATGGAACAACTTGTATAAAGGTTCCACAATGGTTGCTTTGTTATGTAAAAAAATGTGATTAGTCCAAGAAATGACTGCAAATCACTTTTATTCGTAGGCTCTGGTGCATTTACAATAGCTACTATTTTGTCTTGCGTAGGCGTTATTCCTGCGGCACTAATTTCAAAACCAAGGTATGTCACTTTATCTGATTGGAACACACAATTCTCTTTTTTTTAATGAAGACCGTCTTCTTCAAATATACGTAAAATCTCATGAACTTTGCTTTGTAAATCAATTTCAGATGTTCCAACGCATAAGATATCGTCATAGTAGAGTTAAACACCAGAGATATCAGATAATCGGCTATCGATAAATCTTTGAAAAATTTATGGAGCTTCGGACACCAAACTGTAACCTTTACATTCCTTGTTCAATCAGTTTATCTATTTACCGATCAATTTTATCTTTTAAAGCAAATGGTACTTTCCTAGCTTTAAAAGCTATTGGTTTAATGTCTGGGTCCAAATTAAACGAAATAGGCGGTCCTCGATAAGTACCATGATTAGCATCAAACACTTCTGGATTCTCCGCAACATAATCAATTGCCTGAAGGTTATTTACACCTTTGATCGATAAACCTAACACTTCAAACCAGTTACGTCCTTAAAAACTGGCTCATAAACTTCACATTCACCGATAACGGGAATTACGTTATTTTGATAATCACGTAACATTGGAACCAGACTTATTAAGATTAGGAGCTTTTTGGCTTCTTCTCTGCTTTGACTATGAACATTTTTATTTTTGAAATTAATTTGCCTTTTCTTTAAAAGACATGCACATGCCTTAGCTATATGGCCTAATTTCGAACAATGGTGACAATTTACGTCTTCGTACATACATATATCAGGAGTGTGTGCACCTTCACAAAGGAAACATTTGAAATATTTTCTGGTTGAATCGCCTTGTGTGGACTTGTATTTTTTAACAATACTAATATTACCTGTGTTTTGAGTTCCCCAAACCCCTAGATTAGACTCACATAACAACGACATGTATGTAGCTTCTGATGTACGCAGCGCAAAATGTTCTTTTAATACTTTTATGATATCTTCATATTTCACTTCTTTCACCTTTTCTGGAGCAACCAATGATCGTAAAATCTCGTAAGAACCACATACACCAAGGAGAATTGCTTTTCTTTTCTTCCTCGGTAATATTATTTGAAATCAGAAAAACTCGATTCTTTCTTGGTCAGATTCAGTTGGAAGCATCATGAACGTTAAATTGCTCTATATTACCTAGTGACACCATTTTACTTATTTTATTGTTTATCCTCGTCGCTAAAATGTTATGATCAAACAACTATTTGATTTAACTATTTATTCACAACTATAAACTCACACAATATAAATTTCTCTATAATTTTTATGACATTAACTAAACATCCATAGTCAAATAACAACAATCTCAATACATAACAGAAGGTGTTGGAACTACCGAGATACTCACTACAAACTTAATAAACATTAATTATAGTTAGTTCATAGTTGTTTTTTATGTATGCTGATATATATATATATATATATATATATATATATATATATATATATATATATATAAGGGTGTTTCAAAAAAAAACATGGCGTGCTTTCTAGGACACGTAGAATAGCCAAAAATAAGTGGTGTTTGCTCAATAAAAATGATTCCTAACTGTCTCTGTTTTCGAGATACAGAGTGTTAAAGAATATTATTTTATACACATTTTGACAATTAATTTTTCAGAATCCAATGCATTTTAATTTCATTGTGTTGTTAATTTAATAAGTCTAATGTTTCATGATCATGTTTTTATTAAAATTATTTTGCATAAAAATTTTGACTAACATTACGGATTGTCCCATCATTTTTAAATCCAAATATTTGGAAAACGGTACACAATATCGAATTTTATAAAGAGTACCTTTTCGTATAAAATGAATGGAGAATAATTTTATTAAAATTTCGACCTAAAAACATAACCTCAAACAAGTTACCATTACAAGTACTCTCTATTAATCATGTAACGAGCACCTCTTTGAGTGTCAGATATAACAATGGAATGCTTGCTTTAACAAAACATTCCCAACAAATTTTATTACAATAGTGCCAGTAGTTTTCAATTAATTGTCAAAAATGTGTATAAAATAATATTCTTTAACACTCTGTATCTCGAAAACAGAGGCAGTTAGGAATAATTGTTACTGAGCAAACCCCACTTATTTTGGCTATTCTACCTGTCCTAGCAAGCACGCCATGTTTTTTAAGGTAATTCTGGTGTAACAGGGATGCAGCCTAAAATAAACTGTCTACTATTTATACATTAATTAAAAGCTTTCGGAATTATTTATTCCTTCTTCAATCAAAACTAGAATTGGTAAATACGGTAATAAATAAATAACGAATAATGTTTTTTGCTCGAAGGTAACAAATGAAGTAGTTATTAACCCTATACTGTACCAACAATTATTATAGTCTGTCCAAACCTCCAAGTGCAGAACGGGCTCTCGTGGACTAAATGCCTCTTTTACTAACTTTAGTCATCTACAAATAATGCTAGCCTTTTCTCTCATGGCAATGTTGTCAAACGTAAAATGTCATTTAGGAACACACAACCTCTTTAAACTTTCATATTACTGTTAGTTTGCACCATGCGCTGTTCACTCCTTCAATAAAATTCCAAACCCCATAGTTATGTATCACGCCACCGAAGGTGCTAGTGACGCTACATTTAGTGACTTTAGTCAAGCAACATTTCACCACTATATACCCTACGGTCCGGTATTTATTTAACCTTATTCTTTCTGTTGAAATGATATAAATGGCTATTACTTATATGTGTGTGTCAAATTTATTATTTTATGAACAAAGTATTGTATAAATAAATATAAATACGTGTTCGAATAGATTAAATTTTGTTACTTTTATACAGTTAATTTACTTTTGACGAATTTAGTGTAAGTAAACAAAATTGTATTTTGACACTTTTTTATTATCGTGGTGTAAAAAAAAATGTACATTAGAATTCTTATACCTACTTAGGTTAGTAAATACAATATTATGGACGTTAAATGTTTTAATACTTTTACACCCATTTGCACCACCTCGGGTGGTGCACGCTCGAACTCGTCGCCAAATTAATGTAGTGAATTCAGCATTAAGTTAAAAAAAAAAATTTATTTTTGTTCATGACATAAATACAATCTTTTATTCACCACCTCCTTACTTATTATTTTTAACCCAGCCACATCATTACTTATACACTATATTCCTCTCCTACTTATTACAGATTTAACATATTAGGAGTTTTAATTAACCTACCGGATCGTGTCATTCTGGGCAATGTTTGTTTCAAAGCAGGATTTGTGCCTAGATTCAAATTACTAGCACAATTTGGACCATCACCAGAATTATCACAATTTAACTGTGCTGCTAGATTTATCCCCAATACTAACCTCAGCTGACCTATCTGATGATGTATCAGTAGCTGTTCTATCTTCTATACTTTGAACATTATTAACATCTATTGTCTTATGGCTGAAACATGGAATTGCAAACTCATTCCTATTTGTGCGCATATGATCCGCGTGAACAAATCTAATATTGTCCCCAATTCTAACCAGATACGTACAATAACTTAATACTTTCACCATCCTACCCTTCTGCCATAGTTTTGTATACTTATTGGTGTCAAAACATTTTCATTTAACTTAAACAATACCGTCAATCGTGGTGAATCGGGACAGCGGGTGAATTGATAATTCGCGTCGATTTCGCAAGAGGCGATGTTTTAGGATGCATAATAGATGTAATCGGCGCGGGAGGCATATGCGTGTTCGAGATCATGTTCAAGGTGCAGTATTGTTGTAGTGGTGGTGGCGTACAGGTGCGGAAAAATTGTGGATCGTTTGTTTACGTGTTGCATGTGCTTGAAAACTTCCTTAGGAAAAGGCATTTATACTAACAGGTTAGGTTCGGTTTTTTAATATTATACCTTGGAATAATCTTCACATGTTATGTGTTTGTTGATGTGTTTATTTCATTTAGTTTGTTTTTAATTAATTTTTTTATAATTTTTGTTACTTTTGGGGTGAATCGGGACAATGCTCAGAAAATATAAAAAACGACCTGGTACCAGGGTTTACCAAAATTATGAGCCAAATTGATTTCAAACGGCCTTGAGACTGTTCAGAAGAGGTCAAATAAGCCTTAGAGAAGCAAACGAAATATTTAACATACGAAAATCAACGTTGCAAAGACATACTAGCAAGGATGTGAAGAAACAAGGAGGATAAACTATTTTAAGTGCTAATGAGGAGATCAGGCTTGTTGAATTAATTACAATTATGGGAGAAAAAATTGATATCCGCTATATAGTCAAGGTCTATCTTGATAGAAAGGGAATTAAAGTCGCTCAATTCAACAGCAATTTACCAGGTCCCGACTGGGTCAACTTATTTTATTCTAGACATCAACAAGCCCTTACAGTCAGCCTTTGTGTGAGAACATTAAACGGTCTCTTGCGTCCATAACTCCCGACATAATAAACAACTTCTTTGACAATCTGGCAGAAGTTCTACAAAACGTTCAACCTCAATCCATTATCAACTACGATGAAATTTGCTTCGTTGATGATCCAGGGAGAAAATATGTAGTGGTGAAAAGAAAACACGACATCCAGAGCGCATTATCGACTCGACAAAATCTTCGATTTCAGTAATGTTTTCAATAAGCGCAGATGCTTCCCCTTTCGTGGTCTATAAAAGTGAACATATTTATGATACCTGGACAGAGAATGGCCCAAACGGAACACGGTATGATAGAAACAAAACTGGGTGATTTGATCAATCACTTTTCGAAGACTGGTTTATAACTATTGCACTTCCTTTCTAAAAAGCAGCCAGCACCGAGAGTTGATGTGGCTGTGTTTGGACCCTTGAAGAAAAGTTGGCGCAAGGTCCTGCAAGAGTGGAAAAAAATATATGGGATCATTACATAAACAGTATTTCCCTAGGTTGCTAAATTCTGCCATAAGCAGATTAGATACTATGCGTGCAAATATTATAAAATCATTTGCTGCAACCGGAATTAACCCACTAGATAGAACCCAGGTAACAAAACGTCTGCCACAAAGAACAGGGCGCATGGAAGAAGTTGATCCTCAAGCTTGGACAGCGTTTGTTGAAGAATTACTGAACGAGAGTAGAAGTGTATGCAGGCCAACAGTCACAAGGAAAAAGAAAATTGCTGTTGAACCCGGAAAAAGTGTTGCCACTACAGCATTTCCACAAACGTCGCAAGCTGGACCATCAACCAGTACAGCTGTGGAAAGACTTTTATGATCAAGATGAAGTTGAACCTGACATAAGCTCCGAATCTGAAATCGATAAGGAAAACGAAGAAGAAGAGGATAATCTAGGAAAAGTGGCCGCGAAAAACCTGTCTATTGGGGAGATTATTGAGTCCAGTTTGAAACCAATAAGAACAAGAAATTCTTTGTTGGTCAAATTCAAAAACTAAACGATATTGAAGTTAAATTTCTACGTCCCAATAGGAAAAAGAAAAATTGTTTTATCCTTCCTGCAATGGACGACATAAGCGTTATAAATTTGTCAAATTGTAAAAACTGTCATCACCAACTAAACTAAGACGTGGTGGATATGAGTTCCCAGCTCATTTAAAACTTAAATCTTATTAATTATAAGTGTCTTTGTTTTATATTTTGTTACATAATGTGCCTACCAAAGAAACAATAAAAGACCTTTTCATGGAAAAATGCTTTTTCCGATCATATTCTTTTTTTTAAAGCTTAGTGTCCGATTCACCTTTTGAGGGGTCAATCGGGACACTAACAAAATATTTTTTAACTTCATCGGCAGACCAAAAAATACTTCTCTTCACGTTTCAATAGAGTCTGCCATCTAGAACAATATTCCCAATTTCTGATTTATTTCGTTATTTCTGTCAGAAGTTATCATTAAAAATACTGAAAACCGTCCCGATTCACCCCGATTGACGGTATTTGTTTTCTCTCCGAACTTCCTGACTTTCAAACCTAGTCCTTGGTCTAAATTTAAATACACAACGGTGGTGAAACATCAGTGCTCGAGGTGGGTGTATTCCGGTAACTAAACAAAAGCTATGCAAGTTAGACAAAATTATATCTTCGGAAATATCCTCTTCTCTCAGGCCAAAAAGTACCGTTTGCACTGTTCTCTCCGCTAAACCATTACTTTGTGGATGGTAATGAGGGGACTTGACAGGTTTAATTCCATTGGCCTGACAAAATGACACAAATTCGGTGGAATTAAATGGTGGACCGTTATCAGAAACCAATTCGACTGGAAGACCAACAGTAGAAATGATATCTTTCAATTTCAGACTGGTTTCCGATGCACTGGTACCATTTTCGTTAACTTGACCTCTATCCACCTAGAATTTTGGTCAACCAATATTAAAAATGTACATTTATATTTGTGAAAGAAATCAATATGAACTCTCAAAAAAATTACATGGAGCTATAGGCCATGCAACTTGTTTATTAAAATTCGTTACATTCTAACACCTTTGACAAATATCACATAAATATATAAACCTTTCTATCTCCAAATTCATGTTAGGCCACCAACAGTATGAACGAATAAGCATTTTGGATCTACCAATTCCACAATGTTGTTCGTGAAAGATTTCAAGCACTTCTCTCCTTAAAACTCTAAGAATTACAACCCTACTACCAACCAGAATACAATCCTGTTCTACAGATAATTCATGACGCCTCTTAAAATAAGATTTCAAATTCTCATCACTAACATTACTGGGCCATCCCGAAAAAATGAACTCTCTGACTTTTAAGAGCTAATGTCATTACCATTCAGTGGTACTCTAAATTAAATGAATATATCGAGTCAGGAATTTCACACTTCTCACCACAAGGTAAACGAGACAATCCATCCACATGACTTATTAACTTCCCACCTTTATACTGTACATCATAATTATAACCTGACAGAAACACAGCCCATCTAGTAATACGCTGTAATTGGAATACCTTTATTTTTCCCAAAAACGAATATTAGGGGCTGATGATCTGTGATTAACGTAAACTTTTGTCCAAATAAATATTTATGAAACTTACGAATAGCAAAGATGATGGTTCACGCCTCCCGTTCTAAATTACTATACCTTTGCTCTATTTTTGACAATGAGCTGGACGCAAACAAGACCGGTTTATCAACACCTTCGACTTTGTTACTTAAAACAGCGCCATCTCCATAACCACTAGCATCACACGTTACAAAAATAGGTAACGTAGGATCAAAGTGCACAAGCACAGTCTGCCGTTAGCAACTCTTTACTTAATTCAAAAGCATCCTCACACTCTTGGGACCAATGTTTTGTAAATTCCATATTTTTGTGACATAAATTATATAAGGGTTTTAATTTTGTAGATAACATCGGGATAAATTTGCCATAATAATTTAACAAACCTAGAAAAGACTTTAGTTCAGTTAAAGATTTTGGCGATGGAGCCGACTTTATCGCCTTAATTTTCTCATCAGTAGGATGAATTTCACTACCACCAATAACATGTCCCAAACATTCTACCTGTTTAGCAAAAGATATACATTGAACTCATCTAATCTCTTCAACACTTTAATCACACTATTATGACATTCAGGCAATGATGACCCATGAACCAATATATCATCAATATAACATTTAGTATTATTCAGACCAGCTAGAATACCATCCATAGTTGCCTCAAATATCCCAGGAGCTAGCTTATACCAAATGGTAAAGGAAAACAAACCCAAATGGGTATTAATTACTGCTACTTTTGAGAGTTTTGCTAAATTTCAATTGTTGATAAGCACCCTTAAGTCAAGTACCGTGAAATATCTATTACCACTTAAACTGGCAAAAATATCCTCAGGTAAAGGCAAAGCACAATGATCACTATTTATGGCTTTATTCAAGGTTTTTTAAAATCCACATAAATCCTGGTCTGTGAATTTTTCTTTGGACTACTACTATAGGACTTGCCCAATTCGAATGACTAACCTTTTTAAAATTCTACATCTAGCATTTTCGACAATTCTGATTCAACTTCATCTCTTAATGCAAACAGCATGTCACATGCCCTATGAAACACTGGCTGAACACCTTCTTTCAAATTCAATTCAATTTCTATATTTTAATACTTGACCTCTGATTTACACTGAACACATTTTTAAATTGACATTTTAAATTAGAAATGAGACTTCACACTTCCTCTACATTAGACTTTGATAATGACTGATCAGAATCACCAAAGTTGATTTTATTTCTCCAATCAGGATTTATTAACCAATTTCGACCTACTAGCGGAGAGAACTTATGATTGCCTCTTAATATTACAAGAGGTAAATTGAAATTCTGATTACCCAGATTGACAGTTATCTGAGTTTCCCCTAGAACACTGACGTTTTGACCAGATAATACTCTTGACTCGTATCTTACAGGGTAAACTACCAAATGTTTGAAATAAAGTTCAAAATTACCGAGTGACAGGCTCCACTACCAATTTCAAAAGTTATTTTTTTTTCTCTATTACTAAATTTATTTGTACCGGCTCATTACTATCGGAATCTAAATTCGATAAAAATCCTATATCTAAAGAATTTGACTCGATAATTCAACATTTGTTTCTCCTACATTATGGGCATTACCATTTCTGCACATTTTACTGATATGACCTTTCTTCTTGCATTCCCACTCTTTATCTGGACACTTATCGGAATCATGCTTCCTTCCACACCGAAAACAAGCTTTCCAATTACCTGACTTCTCACTTTTCTTTTAATTACTCTTACTTCTCCAACGAACATACATCTTATCAATACTGCCCGGCAGAGTTGCATCGTCAAAGTCGACATTCATAGACCTAACTTGTTCTTCCACTAACTCCATTGAAAGTACGATTTCATAAGCACGATCAAAAGTTAACTCGACATCTGACAATAACTTCCTCCTAATATTTTGCGATCGAATTCCACAGACTAACCGATCTCTGAGACACTCAGAAAGGAACTGACCAAACACAATACTGCGAGTAACTTTTTAGCTTGGTTACAAACCACTTAATACTTTCGTTAGATTCTTGAATAGCATTATAAAATTTATATCGCTCTACAATAACTAATCTTTTGGACTATAATGTCTGATTAAGGGGACACGGAAATGAAAAATCAAGTTTTTAGTGTTTTTTGATTTTCGCGCCATTCAATAGTTTGATATTTTTTGAACATTTTGATATATAATTCACAACAATCCAACAGTTATTTCTTTGAGAAAAACAATTATAAGGTTCACTATGCAGGTTTGAGTCTGCGTTCGCCAGAACAAAATTTTGATATTTCAAAGCTTTACAGTTATTTTTGGTACCGGTACTGGTTATGTTGGTAACAATACTATCAACCATGCCTATATTTATGTTTCACATGTTTCATAGGTTATGTTATGTTCATAATTATCCATTATCCAATAATAATGATTGGCATAGAATTATTGGCGTGAATTTCGTAAAGTTTGTGAAAGTTTATTCAATATTCCCAATTCAAATACGGTATATCGTATTATAGTTTTAGTATTAGTATCGTAGGTATTAGTTTTTTTGTGTTGTAATGGGTCGTAATTTGGAGAAAGTTTTCAAGAGACGAAAGAATGTAGGAAAGCCCAAAAAATCTCCTGAACCTCAAACTCCTACAGCATCAACACAAAATGCACCAGCTAAACCTTCAGCTCATCAAGAAAACTATCTGTTACTGATTACAGCAAGTTCATCGATGATAATAATAATAATTTAGGTAATGTAGTGTTAGATTTAGAACTACTTAGTAATGTATTTTTAGTGAGTCTCTTTGTAAAATGTGTGGTAAGGGTAGTCTGGCAATTAGAGGTAGTGGTTGGCATGTTGGTTAGCTTCTCAATTGGAACTTTAGTGCAATAACTGTGGCCTTCAACATAAGCTTGTTTCTTCAAAATCTGTAAAAATGGAATCACAAGTTAGAATTTCATGACATAAACATTAGGTTAGTATATGGGTTACGTAGCATAGGAAAGGGTTCACTGCTGGACAGGTTCTCTGTGGTGTCATGAACTTGCCCCAACCCCAACAAAATTTTCTACATATAATACAGTTTTACAAGAATCAGCTAAGAATATTGCCGAAAATTCAATGAGTTCTGCTGTCGAAGAAACTGTGCAAGAGAATAACATTATGTTAGAATACAGTGCCACTACTACTGAAGAAAACCATACTGAGCATCAACCTAGGAACATTTTCGGTGCATTTGATGGTACATGGCAAAAAGGATTTTCCTCAATGAACGGTGTGGTTAGTTGTACGAGTGTTGACACTGGGAAGGTAAGGGTATAGAAATTCTAACCAAGTTTTGTCGTTGTCCAGACAGAATAATCACATAGATAATTGTACAGCAAACTTTCAAGGGGCAAGTGGTGGTATTGAGGTTGCAGGAGTGAGAACATTTTTCGTCCGTCCATCACTAAACATGGTGTGCGCTTTACCAGATATTTAGGAGATGGGGACTCAAAAGTTATTTATTAGTTGTTCAAGATAAGCCATATGGTGATGAAGTCCAAATAAAAAATTAGAATGTATAGGGCATGCCAAGAAACGCAAGGGTGCACGTCTTCGACATCTGAAACAAAGGACGAAAGGCCAAGTATTAGAGGATCGAGGAAAAATGGAAGGGAGGAATATACTACCTGATATAGTAATCGATCAATTACAAAATGATTATGGTCGAGCAATAAAGAATAACTGTAGTGATGTTGAGAATATGCGAAAAGCTATCTGGGCTTTGTTTTTTCATCGAAGATCTACAGATGAACACCCTATACATGGTTTGTGCCCACTAGGTGAAAATTCTTGGTGTGGTTACCAAAGATCACAGGAGGTGATTTTTCACATAAAAATTCAATCGCTGTGGCTATTATGGATGCTATCAAGCCAGTGTTCAGAGACTTACTGAAGAAATGTGTTCATGGTAAAACACAAAATGTGAATGAGAGCCTCAATAATGTAATATGGTCTCGTATTCCAAAAAGGGTTTTTGTGATGAAGAAAACACTACAGTTTGGGGTGTACGACGCGGTTGCATCATATAATCAAGGTAATATTTCTAAGTGTCTCATACTGGCTCGCCTTGGGAATTCAGTCTGGTGATAACATGGTCGAGCCCATGAAACGGCTTGACAATGAACGCTTACGGGGTGCAAATAATAGTATGACAGCATTTGAGCGCCAAGCTAGAAGGCAAATCGGGCTGAAAAGAAAGCTACTTGAAGAATATGAAGATGAGCCTGATTAAGCAGCTGCAATGTTCTAAAATCTGGTGAGTCAATTGGTTTTTGCCATTTATTGAAAAACTATATATTTTTGCACATTTTGTACCATTTCTCAAAAACTACTGAACCGATTCCCTTGAAACTTTGTGTGTTTATTTGGCTAGTTGGGGGCTACATTTTAACATGAGGCTTTCTCTAAATTATTACTAGAAAAAATTGTAACATTGCACTAAAATTTTTTTTCTTAGTCATATATAATTAGTTTGGAAAATCCCTTCATTAAAGTATTTTAAAGATATCAAACAACAACTTGTGAGAATTTCAAGGAAATCGGTAGTGAGTAGTTTTTGAGATATGGTACAAAACGTTAACATTGTGTAGGGTATAGACTCTCCGTGTGCCCTTATTGTACCCTTGATCACACTATAAGACTCCGAGCTGAGTAGCTCGGGAGCAAGTAAGTCCTTTAATATACCGTATGCTTCACCGCCTATTAAGGTTAGCAATAAAGGAACTTTTTTGTCATCTTCCACACTATTGCACATAAAGAGTTCTTGATTCTTGATTAATGAACACTGACCAGCTAACTGACGGAACTACCACCTACGCACAGTTCACTTTTTTTAATTTCAGGCACGAATTAATATTACTACTTCGCACCCGCGCAAGTTCGAAGACTCGTCGCCAAATTAATGTAGCGTATTCATCATTAAGTTAAAAAAAAACATTTTACATTTTATTTTTGTTCACGACATAAATACAATCTTTTATTCACCACCTCCTTACTTATTATTTTTAACCCAGCCACGTCATAACTTATATACTACAAAATTGAGATGGTGTAAACGGATCAGTTCTTAGACATTCACAATAAAGCACTTGAATATGAATTTTTAAAATTCCCGCCCGTGCTTCATTAGCGCTCAGCTGACGTAATACACAACTGTATGGTAGGAGCACTGTATCTATCTCCTCACTTATCTATGGTTTGCACTACGTTATTTTTCAAATTAAACCAACTCCGTTCGTTAAAAATTATGCTTTTCAGAACGCTTAAACTTAGTAAAGTGCATTTCACGAATAATTAGACCTCTATAATATGGCTGCCATTCCACTATGAACAACATCCAATTATAAAATAACTAAAATGCTATAAGTGTAACATTGTAATGAAAGGGATATTTCAGTTGGCTACCCTGAACCGCATTTTCCATCCTTTCCTACAACATTATAATATCAAAAGACAAATATAATACCAAGTACGACCTTCAAACGTCTTAAAATATTATTTGCCAACTCAGTAGCGTATCACGCGGAGAGGTAACTTAGGTTAGTAAAATTGAAAATTTTTCAATTAAATTAATTATTGTTAAGAATTTCTGAAAATTTACCATTACTAATTCGTAATTAATGTTGAAACTGCAAATTACTCTGCTAGCATAATGTGAATTAGAAATCATTAATGACCACTTGCTTTGTTTATAAATGTGGAATCAATTTTCCATTTTGCCATTATACTGTAAACAATAATTTGTAACGGTTGTAGTGATTGTGTAGTTTTATACTAAAATGGAAGAAAGTTTTGTTTTAACTGAAGACGAGAACTTTATTGAAAATTTGCACAGTTATAGTGCAACTTCGTAGATTATACAATATTTTCTTAATTGTCATATTTTAACTGTTATTATTACAGCGTAGATCATATATATATATATATATATATATATATATATATATATATATATATATATATATATACTATGATATTTATTTTAAACGTTTATAATTCTACGATTATTTAATTACGCAATAATTATTAATAAAAAATAATTTACTACATACTTGTTCAATTTTTTAAATTTGTATTAAAATAGTTAAAATAGTATAATAATAATACTAGGTGAGCGTGGTGATGGCGAATTTATTAATAATAAATTTATTCAAATAAGTTTTTCACTTTTTGATATGACAAAAGGTACTACGCAAATGAGTGCTCCCGCGCTTTATTTGGTGACAAATTTAAATGGCGTCCATATTGCAGAGGTCTAATTACTCGTGAAATGCACTAAGGTAATGATGAGTTCGTTATCAAACTTTTTTAGAAATGATTCTTCGATATGAATGATTGAGCTGACCCTTCAAAACGACGTACTTGAGAATAATTCACCCGTAAAGATAAACGTCTCGTTCTTAACGCACTAAATTATTTCTCGGCCAAACTGATCGTTAGTGCGCCCGTTAAAGAAGAGAGTAACGCTTTATGTTGTTCAGAACGAAGTATCTATGCTATTATACAGGAACATTAAACTGAAGCAATAGTTAGTCCGAAGAAACGTGCGGAAAGGAAAGGTGCACAAACCAATAATCGTCTTCATGTATATTACCAGAATATCCAAATATATCATTTGTGCGAGAAATATTATATTATGTCGAAGATGAATGATGTATCTTTAGTAAAATTTTAATAAAATCAGGTAATCCACTAATGCTTATTTGGCGCTGATAAATTATAATAACTTTATTGCTGTTAAAATGCAGAAAAAGAACACTTATAGAATTAATATCTTAAGGTTAAATTAAAGTTAAATGACTGTGCTCAAAATCATACATGCATTTGGACCAGTCGAGAGACATACTGGTAAAAAATATATATAATGAGAGGATTTGATATATTTAAAACAGTTTTAACAAGCTGTATCTAAAAATTATCGGCGTAATTAAGGTATTATATAGAAAGCTGCTTTATTAGGTACTTCTTAATGGTTAATTTGAACGTGGCCATAACGTGATTTTTGTTTCCAAGTCAGTTCTTACGACCACATCTCATGTCAAGTTCATGTATAATCCCATGTTTTTTTAAATGTAATTAAGATTGCTTTTACGTATAGTAAACAGTCATAAACATAAATACATATAAGCATGTGCATCTAAAATAAAATTAATTAACTGCAAAAATGAAATCTATAAAAGTAATTTTTACAGTTAATTCGGTGCTCACATTTAGCTTCTAATGCGACCAGCTCCTATGTGTTAAAAAGTGTTCTAATGTTAATTAATTAAAATTGTGACAATATCCTTTTTAGTACCTTGAAATTAAGCAGAAGTTAATTAAATAGATGTCAATTCAGTTGACTGTGACAATTTGGTGCTACGACCAAGATTGTTGTCTGGAGACATACTGTAATAAAAAATTAATAATCGAGTGTAGCGGTTGTCATTAGTAATTTCACCCCTAATATTACTTATACTCCTAATAATAAATAGAAGATTTTGAGCCTTCAGCTCAGTCATTGATTAAATGAGCCAATATTCTAAAAAAATGATTTGCTGTAATTAGAAAATGTGTGTGTGTGTGTGTGTGTGTGTGTGATGTGTGTGTGTGTGTGTGTGTGTGTGTGTGTATAAGATGTAACTTCAACCTGTAAATAAATGTTAAAATACCTCGGACGCCAACTTATTTGATGGATAACAAGTGATCCGTAAACGTAATAAATGTACGATTAAAAACAATAACAAGATTTATTATACAAATCTTTAACTTCAGTTATAAAGTAGAAAATCTAAATACTAATGTTAGTAAATTAAATTAAAAATACCTTATGAACTAATGATTAGAAATGAAATACTTGTTGTACTTTAAAATTTTGGTTGTCACTGGTATACTGTTACAGATAAAAAATGCTGACGAAGCCACGCTTTCAAATTTGGTTGTGCAATTAATCTTGAAATGGAAATATAATAGTTTTGATATTCGTTGATCCCAAATAAATACATTCTTTTACAAACAGCCAAACTTGATTAATTTAAATGGGTTAATGTGCAATTTATTTATGATGTTCTTCATAGCAACAAACTTCTATTGCGTCATCCTCGTTAAATTGAAACGTAATAGTACAATGAAATTACGTAAAACAAAAATTTTACGTAATAAGAGTAAAAATAAAAGTGAAACAAAAGTAAAATAAAAGTGCCAAAAAAGGATAAATAGACAAATAAAAATAGGTCTTACCGTAAAATTTACTACACTTTTTAATAAAAATATTCAAGAGTAAAAATGGACGCTGTTTGCTTTCATTATCATAACAACCTCCAAAAATGATGTTTGCGCATGAACTCAATGGGCAAGACGAAATGCGCTTACTACCCCACTTTAAAATATCTAAACGCATACTTTTCAGCCACTAAGGTATGCAATTCACATGACACAAAAATGAACGAAGTTGCCTAAATTATTGTAAATTTTAACATAACAAAAAAAGGTTTGTTACAATACAAACTCGAAACAGTTATTCAGATTTAAATAAATTAAGAGGCCCTTTGATGTCGACATTTGATAAAGCTTGCGAATTCAACGAGGAAATCGAGAAGGATGAACCAAATACTACTGCAGTGAATCAATTGTTTCAACGCTTAGCGACTTACCAGCAAAAGTTAGTTCACGAGAAAATTGAACATAAACTGTTGAAGGGAAGGTTAAGCGAAGAACAAATAGTTGCAGAATATGAAGAGATTACTGAATTCCAAGATAAGTTCACTGATGCTCAGATCAGGAAGGAGGAATTTTTACAAACAAGCCACCAAGACAATTGTAGCGTTGTATCGAGTGTTTCACAACATTCTCCAATAGAATATAGATTCCATAAATTGGAAGTTAACAAATTCACTAGAGATCCAAGAGAATGGCTTACATTTTGGTCCCAATTCAAGACAGTACATGAAAATCCAAACATGCAGTCTGAAACCAAGTTTCACCTACTCCTTCAAGTTGTGCCTGAGAAGACATCGGCGAGAGAGACTATCTATAGTTTCCCACCCACAGCGGCAAATTATCCGAAAGTTATCGAATATCTCAAGTCCCATTTTGGTGAAGAGGAAACATTAGTTGAACTTTATGTTCGCGATCTTCTTCAGCGCGTTCTACAGAACTCTCGGAATGGAGAAAATCAATCTATCGTAAAAATATATGATAAGTTGAAAACCCAACTACGTGCGCTTGAAATTTTGAGTGTAACCAAGGATAAGTACGCATATATTCTCTATCCTTTGGTAGAATCAGCTCTTCCAGAAGAAATTGTAAGGACCTGGTAAAAAATCCAGAGCCAAACCAGTATCGAAGGTAAGACCAAGACAGACAAGTTCTCTCGTCTCATGGAATTCCTTCGTGGGGAAGTTCGAGGAGAAGTACGAGTGAATTTAGCTAAAATTGGATTTGGAAGTGCAAAATCTGAAAATAAAAGCAGAAAGGAAAACCGCCTTTAAGCGAACAATTTATTACCGTTTCGGAACTGGCTAATAATACATCGTTTTGAACATGTATTTTCAGTGATAAAGTCAATCATAACAGTTCCGATTGTTTTACACCTCAGAAAATGCCGTTCGAAGACAGAAAACGAATAGTCATTGGGAAAAAGAAATGCAACCACTGCTTACAAGTTGGATATCCTCCTAGAAAGTGTCATTTAAAGTTACAATGTATTATTTGCGGGAACAAACATTTTCCTATCATGTGTCCTGACATATCACAACGAATGCAAAAATCAACTTATTGAAACTTTGGACTCATCACTCTCTAATCTTACTTCCTCTAACGTTTTCCTTCAAACTCCACTTTTCCGGATTAATGGACCGAAGGCAGAACATCGAGTTCGAGCTATATTTGACAGTGGATCACGAAATAAAAGCTCATTCACAACTTGTTTGGAGGTGGAAAAGAAAAGTTTTCTCATCATGAATACATACTACATATTTCAAGTTATAATGGAAATTATTTAACTCAATTAAATGTTTTAGATCAACAATAAATATGTAGTTACGTAACAAGTGTAACGAATCAGGAGTTGTTGGATGAAATAAAAAAGGAAAATATTCTACTGACAGATTGCGGAGATGCAAAAAAGGAAGTTCACGTTTTAATAGGAGGTGATGACCGGAAAACGAATAGAAACGTGGCCATTGAATCTCTCATGGGTTGGACAATCATTGGAAATGTTGAAAATGAAACTCTGCAAAAACGTAGTTCCTTACTTGTTACTACCTTGCATGTAAATAATGCTGAAATTCAGAATCTGTGAAAGCTCTATGTTCTTGAAATAACCAACCCCACCAAACCACAGCCTCATTTAGAATTAGTTAAGTCATCATTTGAACACTTCAACCGTACAGCAAGGAACTTGAAGACGGTAGATATGAAGTTTCTCTTCCGTGGATTGAAGATCATCCTCCTATTCCAATCTATCGTCAATTTTCAGAAAAACGACTGTTCAACACGATAAAGAAACTAGAATCGATGGGCATGTTTCAGAAATACGATGCCGTTTTTCAGGATTCGGGGAGTGAATCATTCTTGCTCTTTTCTACCTCATCGTCCAGTAGTGAAAGATAGCCCAACTACGCCAATCAGGCCTGTGTTCGACTTCTATCCACCGAAGATAAACTATCTCTGAATATGAAATGTAAACACCTCATCGAGTTGATTCAGATTTGTTAATTTTGTCGTAAGAAGTATAGTGTTATAGCCGACATTCGGAAGGCATTGCTCCAGATTTCTGTAAAGGAAGCGAATCGGAATTTCTTCAGATTTTTAATTCTGTCGCCATTCAAGAGTTGTTTGTGGTTTAACTTAATCTCCTTTTCTTACTCGCTGCCACGATAACACATCATTTGGGGAAAGATATTTATGAGGATAATCGAACAGCTCTTTTACTGAAATCAAGTTTCTACGTTGGTAACTGCATAACAAGTCTTAGCAATGAAGAAAATATCAATAATTTCATTGATGAAGCCACTGAAATCATGCTGGAGGGAAAGTTTGAGCTTCGAGACTGGAGATGGAATAATCTCGGAGTGACCTCTCAACACCCGTTCGATTTTGCTTCCGATGATGAATCAGCTATCGATATTCGATCATTTCAGAAGATTAAAGACGATACACCGACAAAGAGAAATATGCTTCAGCTTATCATCGGATTTTCGATCCCATTGGATTCACTACACCAGTGACTGCCCATTAAATGATTAGTTCAAGAGTCATGAAAGCAAAATAAGAAATGGGATGAGCCGTTACCAAATGACATAACAAAACAATTTCAAAAATGGAAATTTGAAGTATTATTACTACAGCAAGTCAGATTACCCCGTTGGATGATACTTCAAAATCACTGTGCCGAGACTTGAACTTTAGCATGTTTAATTGGAGCAAGATTGTGTAACCATCTAATGAAGCTTTTGAGTCGTAAGTAACTAGGAGATATTTTATTGGACGGATTCCAGAAATGCCCTTTATTGGATTAAGAATAATGAAAAATTGGTCGTTTTCGTACGAAATCGAGTTTGTGAGATCAACCACTTAAGTAAGAAAGATAATTGGAGATACAGGGGATTTACCTTCCCGCGGATGTCATCCTAAACAATTTGTTCAAAGTCTATGGTGGATAGGTCCGCAGTGGTTAATCTAGACAGAAGAGAAATGGCCAGTTTCTACGTTCCAAACAGGTTTCGTAGTAGTAATGGCAGAAAAGCAAAACTCGGTCGTTTCAGCCTCAAACGTAACTAGCATTCGTGTGACGAACAATTCAGATTATCGTTGGTATTTAGATATTTTTCGAAAAAGAGGCAATATTATAATTGCCAGTAACGTGAAAGTTATTGCGTGGATGAAAAGATTCAAGTTGAAGAAGAACAAAATCTCGAACCCGAGATCTCGAATTCCCGGAATTAGAGGAAGCTGAACTGACCTTAATAAAAATGTTCCAACAACGGAAGGATTCTACCGGATTTCGCCTTCCAATATTGTTACCTACATCTCACCCTATTACTCGAATTATCGTATTACAACATTTAAATCTATTTCATTGTGGTGTACAAGTCCTAAGAAACAAGTTGAGAGAAAATTATTGGATCCCAAGAGCAAGGATGTTGATTAGGAATGTAGTCCATTAGTGTTATCGTTGCAGAAGGTTTGAAGCAAAACGTGCAACTGTACCTGAAGCTCCGCTACCTACCAATAGAGTTCGAGATGCTATACCGTTCGAAGTCACTGGAATAGACTTAGGAGGACTTCTATTTTTGTCCAGGAGTACGAAGTCATGATTCGTAGTCTTTACTTGCGGCGTGTATCGAGCAGTACACTTGGAACTCGTAACTTCATTGTCAACGGCAGCACTGGCGGGAGCAATGCAAGGGGGGTTGTTCGTCCGTTATCGATTACGATAATGGAACAAATCTTATTGGACTAAGTCGTGGATTACAGAAGAAATAATCAACTTTAAGGTGGTACTTTAGTCCTCCTGGAGCTCCTTGGTATAATGGTTGGTTGAGCGGATCGTCGCAATTACGAAAACGTTATTACTACGAGTTCTTGGACGAAGAATAGCAAATCGAGAAGAAATGATCACCATCCTAGCAAACTGTGAGAGGGTAGTCAATTCTCGACAGCACACACACACACACACGCGCGCACGCACGCACGCACGCACGCTGCACGCACGCACGCGAGCGCGCACGCGCGCACGTCACGCACACGCACACGCACACGCACACGCACGACACGCACACGCACACGCACACGCACACGCACACGCACATATATATATATATATATATATATATATATATATATATGAAGACCCTGAGAAGTAAAAGGATATGGGAAACCTAATTTATCGAGTTTCGAATGTAACTTCGGCAAGAAGTATGAAAACGTCGTGAAAAAGTTAAAGAATTCAAGAACAGTTGAAAGTAGATGACAAAGTCCTGCCAGAAGTAGATAAAAAAATAATTCATTGGCCTGTTAGGAGAATCATAGAAGTTACCAACGGAATACACAAGATACCTCGCGTAGTGAAAGTGAAGACAGCGAATGGTTCTTTCACCCGAGGTGTCCCAAAGGTCTTACCATTGGAATTCCCGCCTGAAGAAGAGAAGATCCCATCCCGTAGTGGAAAATAGTAGAATTCAGAACATTTATGATTTTATTATTATTGTAATTGTAGTTAAGTTAACTCTTTCCTTGTAAATGTCTAGGGTTAAGGTGGGAGTAATTGTTAAAAACTCCATAGAAACTATGTACCTAAAAAAAGTGTTCTAATGTCAATTAGTTTTAATTGTGACTATCCTTTTTAGTTCCTTGAAACTAAACAGAAGTTAATTAATTAGATGTCAATTCATTTAATTGCGACATTATGAAAACTTCTATTCGGTATATTTACAACTCGATTTATAACAATTATAAGTTCATTTAATGTTTCTTTAACAAGGAAAGTTGTCAAAGTAATGTTTATAGTTGTATTTTATTTTAGGTTAGAAACTGTGTCTCTTACACCGTAGCTATCGGGCCCGGTATTATAAAACGGAGCAGTAATCCATTAGTATAATAGGTTTGGCAAGCATTCACTGCCTTCCATAAGCCCCATACTGCATTTGGAGGTATGGACGGTCTATAGGTAGAATTTATTCGCGTACACGCAAACGTATTTACATCGCTATTTATTACTATAAATCTGTTTTATTTATTAATTTAAATTGTAATTGTGTCTAAACAGTATCTGTGCCTGTGTCTCTGTGCGTGCGTGTGAGTGCGAGTGTGTGTGCGCGCGCGGTGTGTATGTTTGTTAGTATCCACGATAATTCCAGAACGATAACACGTAGATGTTTCAAATTTCGTATTTAAGCCTGTTTAACAACATTTCATTACATAACATAATCACATAACACCAAACTCTCGATCATAGAAGAACAATATCATGTTTGTTTGGTACTATTCCAAGCGAGAGACGAGGGCGTCAACTGCAGCGGTTATTAATCCTATACACTTACAAACACCCAAGTCTAGAATCGAACCCAATATTACATTAATAGGCTACAACTGCACTGATTCCACTTCATGCAGAGGGGGTTCAACGTATATTGAAAGTGTTTATTATCTCAATACAGTACCAACATTCCAATTTCTTCAATATGCTACGCGATTTTAAAACAAGGTTTATTTTACTGTCTTAATCCAAATACCCTAGTATTAATTTTTATTCGATATCTTTCCAAATAGAATTTCAATTCTATCCTAAAAAATAGTCTCGCTTACATAACAATGTTAACAAAGATAAATATTTTAAGTTAAACAACTCGCAATAGCAACAGTTTACGTTACAGAATAAAAAATGCAAAGCTACATTTAAATATTATTACGTAATATAACTTAACATAACAATACAAGATAACATAACGTAACTTACCATGTCATGACATAACATAACAACGTAACTCAACATACCATAGCATAACATAATATTACATAACGTCACATAACTACATAAAATAACATAACCCGCAATTACGGAAGAAAAAAATAATTTTTGTTTGGTACCATACCAAGCGTGAGATTAGGTCCTCAACTAAAATGGTTATTAACCCAAAGTGGATAGGCGTGACTTTCTTGTTACATTAATCAGTAACAACTGTACTGATTCCACTTCATACAGAGGGAGAGAAGAACAAATAAAAATGAGAAAATAATAAATAAAAATAAAAAGTTTATGAAAATGTAAACTTTCACCGTTATTATACATAATTAAAATACTTAGCTTTTGGGTTTTTAAATGATGCATTTTTATATTTATATTTTATATAAATCTGTAAGTTTTGATAACAATTACAGATATCGTCCTCAGTAAATGGTAATATCTTTAAGAATTACTTGAGCCTTTGATGAACGTATAAATCCAACTATGGAATCTAATTTTAGTAAAGAAGAACTAGATGCTTAATAAATTAAATATTACTAAACTGCCTTGAAGATGACAAATCAGTATACCCTCTAACAGTCTAAGGCTAACAGTGAAACATGTCATAATCAAAGAGCAAATTAATTAAATTATGATGTAAGTGTAACGTAAAAAACTTTAATTTGAAATTGATAAAAGCATTCACAAACAGAAACTTGACGTCAATTAAAAATCAAGTGAAATCTAACAAAAAAATAGTTTTAATAAATGTAAGTGTTATGTTACAGTAAAAACACAATGTTTTTTCTGTACCCTAGATAGAATTAAAATTTCTGTACCCTAGATAGAATTAAAATAGTTAGAAAATCCAAGTTTCATTACGCGAATTAAAACAGACGTGACGTCACACGGTATGACTTTTTAGGTGTTTATGAGGATTAATACACGTCGTCTATTAAAAGCAATTAGGAATTCCTAATTTTTTAAAATGAACCGATGAGGTGTCGGTTAAACAATTTGAACAAGCGATAAAATAGCTGCACTTCCCAATAAGTGAAAATACCACGGCTGTTATAATGATACTGTTCCAATTCTAAATTCTTTGAAATTGTCAAAGTAAAAGTGTTTAATATTAAATCGGCAAAGGAAATTATACGGCAGAAGCTTTTATTTAAAGTATACCTGTATAACAGCAGCGCAACGTATAGTCATCTCTTTTATACCTTTTTATCAATTTTCAAATATACTTATTTGGCAGTTGTCATTCCAATTGTTTAATTTAATACATAACGTTTAAAATGGCCAGGTTTGGTACATAATCTTTTGATGAAAACAAGAATATTGGTTTTGAGTTAAATGTGTTGTATGTGTCACGTTGTGTATTAATCTTCGTAAAATACATTCGTGGTGGTTTTTTAATTAGGATAAATGCATTTTTGTTATCACTCAATATTTCTATCATTTTCTTGGTTCTTGATTGAATTGCAATGAGAAAAATATTTCGTGCTAAAACATTTATCCGATAAAAAACCTTAACTTTACCTCTGAAAAAATGTAATATAAAAACTATGTAAACATGTAACCTAACAAAACACCTATCAGGTGGGAGGCATCTGTACCGCATGCCAGCCGTGGAGGTACCATGGGCTCCTTAACATTGGGTGTCCGATTTTCTGAGCTCAGTTAAGGCTACCGGTCACCTTTTCTTCATCCTTAATTTATTCTCATCCTTAATTTATTCTCATCCTTATTCTTCCTTCTCGCCCTCGCTGGCTTCTTATCGGACTGAAAGTCAAAAATTAAAAGTTACAAAAAAGATGGCTGTGGTTTCTAGGGTAATAAATACCGGACGTAAAATCAAGCTCCATTCGGAAGTCCGGGACGGAGGGGGCCCAAGCGACCTCGTCATCGAAAGTTCTAACTTTCTGATCCACTGTTGCAACATCCGAGGAATCAGGTCTAACCTTAATGCTGTTAACCAACATCTTGAACAATTACAACCTGACATTTTGTTTCTATCTGAAACACAAGCCTCCTTTGAACGCTCCGACTTGCAATATCCCCAATACAACCTTCAGTCTAACTTTCAATATAAAGGAGGCATATGTGTGTATACCAAGGACAGCATTGCTTGAAAAAGTATTTCAACGTGGTTTGGTTTAAACATTCTGGTCCTAAATTTGTGAAATTTTTTCTGTTGCATTTATAGGTCTCCTAATGACAGTAACTTTCAAGATTTCTTCGATTGCCGTAATTTGAAAGTTGACTATCTTCTGTCTCAGTTTCTATTTTGCGATATCTCAATTGTAGGAGATTTCAATGTTTATAACACTAATTGGCTTCAATTTTCATCTACTACCAATCCAGCTGGTCATAGTGCAGAAAAATTTGCTATTGTTTGTGATTTCTGAACCCACAAGAATCTCTGACAACCCTAGCCATACTCCACATCTTCTGGATCTCTTTCTTACATCAAACCCACTTGTTTATAAAACTTCCGTTCTTTCCCCTCTAGGTCTCTCTGACCATGGTCTAATAGGAATAATTTCTACTGTCCCTAATCCCGCTGTTCGCAACACTAATAGAACCTTGTGGTGTTTTAAGTCAGCTACATAGAGTAATTTACCAGACTTCTTTGCAACCTGTCCACGGCGTGAATATTGTTTGAAGTCGTTCTCTTCTTCGGACATTGCTCTTTCAGTATGTGAAGTCATCGTCATGAGCATGGTGTTATACATTTCCAAAAAACAGAACATATAGGTCATTCCCGTTCCCAACCTTGATTCAATAAGGCTTGTGCTGATGCAAAATCTTTGAAGAATAAATCTTATATTAAATTGAAATCTAATAAAATGGTCGAGTCATGCAGAATACGTTGGTGCTAGAAATATCTGCAAAAGAGTTATCACTAAAGTTAAAAAATGCAATGAACTAGCTACATCTCCTTTGGGCAGTCGTAAATTTTGGTGATTAGCTAAAGCCATTAGTAAAAACTTTGGTACATCTTCATTCCGCCTGATTCTGTAGACAAAGCCAATGCTTATGTGGATTTATTTGCACCAAACTCGTGTCTCAATGATTCTGGAAAAGATGTGCCCCTAGCCAACTCTTCTTCATACGCTATGAAACCGATCCATTTTCAGTACAAGCTCCTAGAATCGATTATAAGTAGGCTTAATCACAATAAGGCGACTGGCCCAGGTGGTATCCCATCTATTGTCTTAAAGAAATGTTACCCTGAACTAGTACCAGTCCTGTCTAAGCTCTATTCGATCTCTATGTCTTCTGGGAAATTTCCTTCATAATGGAAGTTAGCAAATGTTCAACCTATTTCCAAAAAGGCGATAGAACCGATCCCTCGAACTACCGATCATTTGCCATCACTTCCTTTTTGTTTAAAATCATGGAAAAAGCCATCAATCAGCAACTGCTCTCGTTCCTTGAATGTAATAAACTCCTCAGTGACCACCAATATGGGTTTAGGCAAAGTCGTTCAACAGGTGATTTTCTTTCATATGTGATCCAAGTTTGGAATTATACATTATAACAATCCGGTGAAACAGTTGTAGTCGCTTGAGACATCTCAAAGTCATTTGACCAAGTTTAGCATAAGTGTTTACTTACCAAACTCACCTCGTTTGGGTTAAATGATACGCTCATCAACTGGGTTTCTAGTTTCCTTGATAAAAGACAACTAATCCGATCCATTGCTTTGCTGACGACAGCACTCTTCATTGTAGTTCATCTCAGTCTACTCATAATGGTAATCTACCTTTTATGTCTCAAGACTTTAAAGCTGAAATGGCAAATTCAATCAACGAAGACGTTCAATGTACTCTTGAATGGGGAAGCAATAATTTAGTTAAATTTAATGATAATAAAACTCAGTGTTGCCTTGTGTCCGCCAAAAAAGACCGATCATTTCCTGTTGTAAGTATTAATGGTTCAGATCTTAAGTTTTCAGACTATTACTCTGTTGGGAATGACTGTTTCTTCAAATTTATCATTGGTTGACCATCTTCTGTCAGCTACCAAAACAGCTGCTCCTAAAATAGGGTTTTTGTACAGATCTAAGCAGTACTTTACCTCCCGATAACGCTTTCTGCTGTATAAGGCCCAAATTCGTCCTCACCTAGAATATAATTCTCACCTCTGGGTTGGTGCTGCCCAATACGCTTTCGATATCGTTAATCGTATTCCAAAGAAAGCGATTAGGCTTATAAATCACCCGTCCTTAACGTCTGACATACAGTCCCTTCAGCATAGAAGAATCGTTTCTGTTCTTTGTATTATCGGTATTACAATGGTTATTGCGCTGCTGAATTACATTCTTTGATACCATCTCGGGCTACCTTTGCTAGGAATACTCAGTTCGCTTATTCACATCATTAGTATGCAGTACAAATTTCCACGTGTCGTACCAAACGGGCGCAATCCACATTCTTCCACACGGCTTCTAAACTCTGAAATGATCTCTCTAGTTCCTGTTTTCCTCTCACTTCTGATGTGAAAGAATTTAAGGTAACTGTTCTTAGGCATCTCTTGGCAATTCAATGTCCTTCTATCCATCCTCCAAAGTGTTCCTGAGTGCTTTAACACGATAGGCCAAATTTAGCCTGTTCAGGTCCACAATATTAAAAAAAAACAAAAACAAAGAAAACTACAATAAATTAGGTAGAAACTACTTGCGCTGTTGCATGGAAGCATGTAAATCATACGCTGCGACGTGAGGCACATTTTTACATGCTTTACTTTAATTATGGCAAAAAACGTTTCATTAAACACGAAGAATTCAAAAATGAAGTTAAATATAGGGTGTTGTGTTGCAAAAAATATTTATTTTTGACACACTCTGTATAATTGCAAAAATTTGCTCGTTTGGTAATGTAAGATATGATTTTAATACAAATAATGTCAGTTAAGCAAAAATCTCCTTCACTCTATGGTTAGGACACGGTGTATATAAAACGACAGTTTGCTGTCAAAAGACAATGTATGAGGCTTAGATAAGACTTTCCTTGTCTAAGGTATGAGGACATTTAAATAATACCAGGTCGTTATAGAACAATAATTAAATTCCCAGTTGAAAAGGAACACACAAGTACTAAACCATTAAAATAAAAATGACAGATGGAATTTGAAATCATATAAACTTTAAACAAGAAAATGTCCCACACTCAATCACATCAAGATCAATAAAATTTTAAGTTTCAAGATTAAAATGGCAAATGAAATGTCAATTTTTAGCACGAATTAATAATAAACATTAGGTATTAAAAATTTAAAAACTATTGAAGACTACAATACTACGCCTACGTGACAATACAAAGCCAATTGCCAAATGTAACATTAAAATAACTTTAAGGTGCCAAATGATGAATAAAAGATAACTATTATAGAGACATTTGAACAATAAAATGTGTCCAGAATCATTAGATACCAAACGTTTACGTTAATGTTACGATCACAATTAATTTTTGCATTTGGTTCAGTTTAAGAATATTGACTAAGTTTCCAGCTCAATTTTACTTAAATGTGCAACAGTTTTAGTTCAATATTTGGAAATAGTATAGTTTATTAAGATCGCCAGAATATGGGCATTCTATATGTATCAGAAGTAGTCCAGCAGTGGTCCACTTCTGTATCACGATTCACGACGATCAGGTGGGATGGATTCCAGAGTGGTTATATGTAATTTTACAGCATACTATATTCCATGTAGGTGGTATTCTTAAAGCATCATTTCGTCTGGTCTCTTTTCAATTTCAACGGCTTCTCGTATTCTTTTTTTTAAAGAATTTTAGCTGGAGCTGACTGTTTAATTTTATCTGTATCTATGTAGAGCCCAATGTCTAAATGATAACTTGCCAAAGAAGAAAACGTGTTATGTTCTTTCATGGCTGGCAATGTTTTTGGGCTCTAACATTCAGGCTTCTATTAGCTTGTCCTATGTAAGATTTTTCACAACTGGAACGGGGAACTTCATATATTCCTTGGTTTCCTCCGTCAATTTTGTCTTTTGCATTACGTAGGAATTGTTGAAGACAATGATGAGGTTTAAAAACTACTCAGAATTCGTCTTTAGGAAACTTCTTGGCAATTTTGTCAGTTACACCTTTATGTAAGATAGGATAACTGGTTTTTTACGTTGTTCGTTGCTTGTAGAGCGCTTCACGGAAATGTGGTCACATTTGTTAATCATTTTGTTCACTTTACCAAAAGAGCAGCCATTTTGTTGCAGCATTTTCGTGAATCCAAGGAATTCCTCTTTCTTAAATTTATCACCTGTTAGACGAATAGATCTAATTGCTAAAGATTTGATGACTGCTGGGAGTTGGTTTGGATGATGATGAGATATTGATACCCCCCAATTTATGATACATTTTTTCCTTTGGTGCTCACTCGAAAGGGTCTTCGATGAATGGTCTAACCCTGAGTTTGCACATTCCTGAAGCCACCCCTTTCGCCCCCATCTTGGTTTTTGTATTTTTTTCAAACGCACATACCTCGAGTTCTAATTATTTGACATTGCGTTTTTGAATTAGCAAGAGTTTGCTTACTCTTTGTAATTTATACCTTGTCTCTCCGATGCACAGGAAAAAATTTATTGGCCTCCAAAGTTGACAAAACTTGGCCCAAAGGTTTTAGTATCTCTTTTCAGGTGCATCTGAGACCCCTGTCGACAGGTACCAAATATAAGTAGACTCAATTACAAAAGGTTGGATACCAAAATCATCCCAATCGGTTGATTCCATGTCCACCTACCAATGCTCAAAGTTGCACTCTTTGTTTATATCCCCGTACAGCGAGTAATTATTATATACATGTCAACATAGATTTTTTGTTATTTTTATATTGCACCGACAAAAACAAAGATTTTTTTACCCCACTCGGACCCTAAAAAATCCACGTTACTTTGAGCGTAGGTAGGTGGAATCAACCTATTTGGTATCCGTCGGCGGGGGTCTCAGGTGTACTAGAAAAGAACTACTCCCATAAGAATCAGGAGAAAAGCCTTTTGGCCAATTTGTGTCTACTTTGGAGGCCAATAACTTTTTTCCAGTGCATCGGAAAGACAAAGTATGAATTACAAGGTTTAAAAATAAACTCTTGCCAATTTAAAAACGACACTTTTGTGCAATAATTAGAACTCGAGATATGTGCGTTAAACAAACCAAGATGACGGCGAAGGGAGTGACTTCAGGAATGCGAAAACTCAGGGTTAGGTTCTTCATCCAAGACCCTTTCGAATGAGCATCAAAAGAAAAAATGTATCAAAAATTGGTGGTTGACACGTATACAGGGTGTTAGGTAAACATGCGGTAAAAATTCAAGGGGTTATTTCTTGGCCTATTCTAAGAATATTTTGTCCTATGATGATTTTTGAAGAACTCCTTTGTTTTGAAGATACAGGGTGAACAAAATTTGCGACAGTAACAACATTTTATTATCAAAAAGTACCTGTAAAGTTGCTGAATCTACAATACATGTTCTAAATGACTTCCTCCAGCCTAGATACAAGCATTCAATCTTCTCGTCATTGACTGCCGAACTATTTCAAACACAGGGTCGTTTCTAATCGAGTTACACCCAGCAATTATCCGATTTCACAAGTCGTCCAAATTCTCCAAATTCTACCTTGCCGCTAAATTACGTGTCGCATCAAAAAATTGCATAAAACATAATTAATTTATTTGTTTAAGGTCCCTATCTACGTATTTTTATATCTTTGAAAAATACAGCTGTTTTACAAACATTTGATAAAAACCAAAAACTGAACCTAATAAACCCCCCTCTCCGCCGCTGAAGTTCTCCCAAAATCTAATCAGCTCTAAGCCAAATGAAAACAAGCTTAAATACAAAATTTTAAGTGCGTAAGTGTTTTCGTTCTGGAGTTATCGTAGATACTAACATATATCCATACACACCCGCACGCACGCACCCACTTACCCACCTTGCCACCCACCCAAGATATAAACCGGAGATAGAAACTTTGAGCGTCGGTAGGTGGACGTGGAATCAACCGATTGGGTGTGTGTTGTTAAGGTGTTGAAGGAAATTTTATAAATTATCTAAACAATGAGACCAAATAATGAAAGTATCATCTAAATAACGAAAGTATCATCTACATAGCCATATTAGGTGCATTGTTTTCGAAATATTCCATGTAAGTGTTATGTGAAATTGCAGGTGAAAGTGGTGACCCCATGGGAACTCCTTGGACTTGCTTGTAGAATTGATTCTTGTACCTGAAATGCGTTGAATTCATACAGTGTTCAATAAGTTCGATTGATTCTGGATTCAAATGAGGTTTATTTTTAAGAATGTTTATTGTATCTTCGATAGGCACTTTTGTAAACAGCGAAACAACGTCAAAACTTTTGTTTAATTGCACGGTTTCATCAAGTTATTTAGTATTTAGTCATCTTTTTGACAATGCCAAACATATACTACCGTTTCTATTTGAGAATTTCGAGAGAAATCTCAAACATAATACATTTTTAAAATGCGCCCTCTATCGACCACTAAGAGAAGCACAAAAGAATAGTTTACAGCCCAATTAACTTTCAGAGAGACTAAGTTTGTTAGTTTTGCTTAAAGCAAAGTGAAGCTATTTTTTTCAAAAAGAAGTTAACGCTTCCCCCACTACATTATTTCAATAAGTAGCCTAACATGACAGACAAAAACACAGTGTATACTAAATTCTTTTTAGCATTTTTATCTTTGATACAAGAGGAATGCAACCCCAAGACTTCAGAGATATTCGGCTATAAAGTTTTAAAAACTAGTAATTCATTTATGTGATCACCTTGTATATATGAAAAATAGTTTGCTAAACACAAGCAAGTTTGGGAAGTGTCCACATCAACGATATGAAACAAAACCCATAATTTTCCGCATAAATTTATATTGTTGGATCAAAAAATTTCTCAAATAGCAACTTAGCAACCAACAAAAGTCATAGTCAGATTTATATGCTAATATGTTGTCCCAATGTTTGTATTTGATATGAGCTAAATGTTCTTTAAAGCGAATTTTGATAGGTCGTTTAGTTTGCCCTACATATATTTGTTCACAAGATTTACAAATAATTTTATAAAGTCCCGACCTATCCTGCTTATCCACTTGATCTTTTGGATTGCCTAAAAGATTTTGCAAACTATTATCTGAAGTAGTACCTATTCAAATTAATTTTGGAAAATATTTCAGATAGACCTTTTGTATAAGTAGATTAGCTTGAAGAACGTCGTCCAGCAACTTTCTTCCTCGTCCCGCAAATTGACATTTTTTGTACTAATGAAAGAAATAATTATATTGTCCTGGTTTTTTGGAGGCTATAGATACTTAAAACAGTTTGCACAACAACTAACTAAAACTTTATGAAAAAATGGCATTTTTCTTTAGCCCAATAAATGTTGTAAATTAGGAGATATCACAATAACAAATTGAACAATAATTATTGTGCTACTAATTACTATTAACAAACTACAAAAACAAACTACGGGTCGGTCTTTCCATCTTTTAATAAATTTATTTGCCCAAGAAGTCCCTATACAGTTGCATGGATAACCAAGGTAATTATTAGGGAGTAAAGTTATTACGAGGTGAAAAGACCGGTTCTAAATAACAATAGTAACAAAATGTTATGTTAATAAATGTTGAAAATGACGCCCCTCAAATAAAACGCACGCCCTACTCTTTATCTTATTGAATTCCGTATTCTTTGAAATAATCTGAGAGTATTTCTAATAATCTCACATGATGAATAAACCAGCGTTTGAAGAAAACCCCAAATGCACAAAAACAGCGAATTCAATTCTGGAGATCGGGCAGGCCAATGCTGGGGATCTCCTCGCCCTATCCAACGATTTGCATAAACTTCGTACCGGCGAAAGTTAATACTGAAATAGTTTGGAGTGCCATGACGCATGAGTAGAAGGTTCACTTTCCCCTCACCACTTTTAAACGTATGGCGTCAAAATTAAAAGGGGTGATGGGACCAGGGCCACGTGGCTCGCCCCTTCCCCCATGTGGCCACACCAACTTCCAGCTGATTGGCCTTGCACGCGCATACTGCCACAGTCTGCGCGTTCTGATTGGAGGACCTAACGGTAGACAAAGCCCACTGGTTTCTGATAGGTCCTTAGACTCCGCCCAGTCTCCGTATTCAGTGCTCTGATTGGAGGCCGAAGGCTGTGTACTCTGATTGGTTGATTTTGTTTATTTGTTTGTGGCGCCATCTAGTAGTGTAGTTTTAAAATGAATGTAATTGATGTTGATCCAGGCTCCACCTAGTAGTATATTTTTAAAAGTTGATGTAGGTCCCTGTAATTGTTATGGTGGCAAAACAAAATTTGAAACAATATTCTAAAAATGGAGGCTCGCATACTATCTCATAACACAGCTATAGGGCTCCGGAACATTTTCTTGGATCTTCGGCCACCCCTGTCGGGCCCCCTTGCTTATTATGGCGGAAAACTTGAAATTTTAAATAGTATTATAAAAATGGGGCCCACGTACTTGTTCTCGGGTCTTCGCCCCTTGTCGGCCCCTTGATTATTAACGCGCGAAAACTAGAAATTTGAAATAGTATTCTAATAAAGAGGCCCACATACTAGCTCATAAGACAACTGCAGGACTCCGGAACTTGTTCTCAGGTCTTGGCGGGTCTCCTGATTATGACGCCATCTAGTGGTGCATTTTTAAAACTTATGAATGTTTTCTGTAAGAGAGGTTGATCGTGGGTCCACCTACTAGTATATTTTAAAGGTAGATTTAACTGTTATGGCGGGGAATTTGAAATAGAATTCTAATAATGGGGCACACATACTATCCCATAAGAAACCGTTAGGACTGTAAAACTTGCTACATGGTCTTAGCCCCACTACAGTGGCTCCCTTGTTTGTTTAGTTGTGGCGCCATCTAACGATGTATTTTTGAAAAAGTTAATTGTACATTTCTGTAATAGGATCTGATCGTGGTACCATCTAGCGGTATAGTTTAAAAGTAACGGAAGGCGGGAAAACCTAATGTTTGAAAAAACATTCCACATCGCTCCATCTACTGATATATTTTAAAAATAAATGTAGATTTCTGTAATTTTTATGAAGGGAAAACTGAAATACCATTCTAATACTAAATCCCCATATCAACTCACAAAACAACATTAGTTTTCCAAAATTTGTCCTGGAGTCAAATCTGCATTGCAATTTTAAAGGAGTATTCTAATGCTGGGATTTCATACCAACTCATAGAACATCGCTAAGGCTCCAAAACGTATCCTAGGGTGTTAGTCCCTGCAGCGCACCAGGGGTTTTCCTCGAGGTCAACTTTCACATTACTCGGATATAAAATGGCTGAATTAAACGCAACACCAGACGGCTTAAGAGACTGACGTAACCAATAAAATATGTAATAGTGCAAACACTGTAAAACCTATAAATGAATAAACAATACATTCACGCAACCCCAAAACAAAATAAACTAACAAACCGCTGCAAATACGTGAACCAGGCAAGAAAAACAGCAGAGTCTCATCTAATTTTTTCACTAATGGAAGATTCATGCAGTTGTAATGGATAATTCACTGTCTATGAAGCTCTTCATGTAAACCGTCAGCAGAGAAAACCCATTATATATTTTCAGTTCAAAATAATAATTACTGATAAAGGCAATTGCTGTATTTTGGCGAAACAATCTTCAAATTTCAAGTCTAAGATGTAGATCTCAGATGCTGATTTTGCGAGAAATAGTTATAAGCTGCAGATTTTCTTCTAAATAAATTTTTCAAGCAGGAAAAGTTCTGATGCAAAATATTATAAGGAATCCTTTACCCACTAGTATAAACATTACAGGGTTACATAAACCGCCAAAAAATGTCATTTTATCACCATCGATTACCTGCCAAATTTCATTCTTCTAAATTCTAAAAATAATAGAGATATTAAACAAAAACAAGTTTTTCCCTTAACTTTAACGGGCTGTAAATTGGAGGTTTTGAACAAAAATGTGTATGAAAGACCCCCCATAATTTTTGCTGAAAATCACCCTGTAAAATATTTCACATCCGTTTAGAAACACCCGGCATATTCTATAAGCTTGAGGTTGGCAGGATCTTTTTTTTAATTTTTGGGGATAAGCTTTCACCGTTTATCTCCTTAATAAATGGATAAACTCAGGGTGATTGTTACATAGTTACATATGTCATAACTTTGAAGCTGGCAGAATTTTTCTGACTGGACATACACATTATAGATACTTACAATAGATTATAAATGGAATTCATACAGGGTGACTCACGACCATTCCCTTGGTCTCTTGTGCCTAAACCGCACGAGATATTAGCTTAATTTTTTGGTGACATATGTAAATTGATACGGACTATTTTATAAATTATTTTCAATTATACAGGGTGGTTCAGAAAATTGTAAATGTCATATTACTTTCCAATTCACTACAGAATTAACTTCTATTTGAAATATTGTACCATTCGTATTTATTATTAATTAAAAATTTTTATATAATACAGGGTGACTCACGACTATTCCTAGATCTCTTGTGCCTAAATGGTACGAAATAGCTTAATTTATTGGTGACGTAGAAATTGATAAGGACTATTTTTTAATTATTTTCAATTATACAGGGTGGTTCAGAAAATTGTAATATATCAAAGTTAGGTTTTTTTAAATTCAACGCCTTGTATTTTAGGTGATTTTTAGATTATACGTTAAAAATTAAGTCAACTTTATTCAACGTTCTCTATATCTATCGGTTACTAATTTTGAGAAAATTGTGATTTTAACAAAAATATTCAAATTTAAACAAGAACTAGAAACACGGAAACCTCTTACTTTGAGTAACACAAATTTAAATCGATGTATTCTGACCTTTAAGGCTTCCATTTGCACTGTGTAGTATTTCGATATTTAGTACAGGGGCTCTAGGAAACGGATTCTTATTTTACATTTTTCAAACATCAAAAACCCACTTAACTTAAATGGACGACCCTGTATAATTTTATTTATTTGAAATAACTTTTCATTTTCTATCAAAAATTTTTATGGACATTTTTTTCTTTACATTACAGTTGGTAATGATTTTAAAAGTAAGATATCGTTTGATTAATCTACTTGGCGGCTGTCCTTAACATTAGTGATCAGTCAAATACTGTCAACATTCTTACTTCATTTTCAATAGTGCTATCATCATTTAAGACTAAAAAATTAAACAATATTCTCAAGGAGAAAGAGTGGATATTACGTTTATCCTTGGTGAACGTTCTAGAAAGTGTTCGTTAGCGTCAAGGGTGTTGGCAGAAAGGTATCTCGATCGACTACATCCAAACAAAGAGTTTCTGAAGAACTGCTACAAACTTTTGTGAAACTGGTAGTGTATCCTACAAGAAACAGACTTAAGCAAAGTATGTTGTAAGTAATGAGGACAATGAGTTCTTAGTTTTAGGCGCAGTGGTCGATAATGCAAAGGTAAGTTCAAGAGAAGTTTCTAGACACTCTGGAATTAGTCAAGCAAGTGTTTGGAGAATTTTGAAAAACATAAGTGCTATCCTTATCACGTACAATTTTATCAGAATTTATATGGACGAGACTTTCAACGGAGGTTATTTCTGTGTATGGAGTCTTGAAAAGGCGGAAGGAGATGACTTTTTAAATTTTTTGTTACCGACGAATCAACTTTCCACAACCACGGCTTGGTGAACAGACATAAGTTTATTACTATGTACTCAAAACCGTCACCTGTATCCACTGTTGACCGCTAAACTTGATGGAGCCTCAATGCATTTTTAGGACACCATGTGATTGGTCCATATTTTTTTATGGAAACGTGAACAGCGTAAAATTGTTGCGCTTTTGGAACAAGGATTTTCGAGTCTTCTGGATGAAGTTTCTTAAGATATTAGAAACAAAATGTAGTTACAGCTAGATGGTGCCCCTCACACTTTAGTCGGAATGTAAGGAATTATTAAGATAGACAATTCCCCAATAAGTGGATTGGAAAGGTCCAATAATTCTACTTAGATCTCCTGAATTAACCAGCATGGATTTAGTTTTATTTTTAATTAAGTTTTGATCCATACCTATTTATCAACTACAATTTAAAAATAGAAATTTTAGAGAAAAATCTTAATAACTTTTTAATCGTTAATTTTAAACATATGCATTACTGATAAGTAGTAAGGCACCATCCTCCACTTTTGCGTCATAAGACTGCCTACGTGGGAGACCGTATTTTCCACCCTATGGTTTCTTTTCGGTGGCCTTTTCAACCTTGATTTTCACCCCTATGGTTTCTTTTCGAAGGCCTTTTCAACCTTGATGGAACTTTCATCCCAAATTATGGTCGTTTCGACAACAATTTTTGTTGGCCTTATTTTATGGTTTCTTTTCGGTGACCATTTTAAACCCTTGATGGAATTTTCACCTAATTAGAGCCCTTTTGGTTGTGTTAAAACTTTTTATCGGTTCACACCTATGGATTCTTTACGGCTGTCATTTTAACCCTTGATGGAATTTTTTACCGTAATTACGGCCTCTTTGGCAGTTTAGCCCCTGGAAGGTAGGCAAATGCGTGCACGTACAATGTTCTAATAAGGGCCTAATGCTATCTCATAAGACAGATATAAGAAGTTGTGTGAGGTCTGCGCCCGGGCCCCTTAGCTGAAAATAGTATAATATGGGGTCCCTAATGCTAACGTGTAAGACAAGTGTAAGAACTACCATGTAGGATTTTCGATCTTGTGTTAGGGTCTGCGCCCTGGCCCATTTGAGATAAAATTGATTCTAGCGCCATCTAGTGGCGTATAGACTAATGAGCATTTTCTATAATAGAAGTTGATCATGCACACCTCTCTTTGCTCTCACCCTTTCGGCTCTTTCTCACATACAAACAAATCAATTAATTAATTAATTAATCAATCAATCTCAAACAAATCATGATCGATCAAATCAATCAGGTCAATCTCAATCAATCAACCGAAATTATGTATTACAGTTTGCGGAAACCAGATTACAGTTCAAAACTGAATACATTAAAGTCTAAATTAATATGACGTGAAATAATAAATAATTTCTACCTAATGCAATGATTATATATATATATATATATATATATATATATATATATATATATATATATATATATATAACTTCTCTTTCTAAACAGGCACCACCTGTACATTCGGAAAATTATGATTTATTTGCATGTTAAATTACATACACACAAAATTGTTTTCATAGAAACGTGTTCATTAACAATTATAAAAACCTCATTAAAAAGACTGGAAAGTAATAATTACTTATATATAACATAGAGTTAAATTAAATTAACATGTTTTTAAGAATATCAAACTGATATAATGGAAATACAAGGCAAAAGGTTTTAATGGTTTTATTATTATACGCGAATTAACAATAACTACAAGTTTAAAATCAACGAATATATAATTAGGTGTGATAATAGAATAAATGGTGTAAAATGGTCTCAACAAATCGTTAAACTAAATCGAGATACAACCCGTTCAAAATGATCTCGGACGCCAAGTTATTTTTAATTATGGTCGGAATAACTAAACCGAGGTTTACAATAAAAATTTTACCAAAATGTAAAAATTAAAAATATACAAACTATGTTTATTAACAGTTAAATTTAGAATTATATAAAATATATCTTAAAACTAATTGTAATAGCCTTAAATTACTAAATTATGGATATAAATCGCTGTTCGAAAATTTTTGTACACAAACTTTTAATAACCTCTGGTATCTAAACGATTACGGAAATGTAAACTAAATGTGGTCATCTTTGCACCAAAATTGCGCAATATCTCGAAATAACAATGCTGTACGTTTTAAACCATACCAAAGTTGAATGTTATTTCTTATAAATTTTTCTTCAAGAAATTTGAACAATCCAATGTTAATTGCATTCTCTCGAAAGTTCGAATAAAAATTGTGATCAAAATTTAGATCTGCATTAAAGGCAAAATTGCAATCATAAAATGAACCATACGTAAAAGTAAAATTAAAGGTAATTAAAATAGAATTAAATGTGCAAAAAAATAAAATAAAAGTAAAATAAAAGTGTCTGCAAAGAGCAAATGTTTTAGATTTTAGTATTACGAGTTAAATATCTCTTACCATTAAATCAATGGCACTTTTCACAAAATTTAGGTGGAAACCCAAAAATGGCTTCCTGCATAAAACATTGTACCACAAGAAGAAAAATGGACGCTTAGGAAGTCGGATGATGACGCGTTGCGCGAGAATATGAGCAGAAAAAATAATTTAAAGAAATGGGAGTATAGACCCTTTAAGAAAATATGACTTAAGTTACACCAAAATGCAAATTAAGTTGTCTACCACATACCTATATTTCATTAGTAATTAAAATTTTTCTTATATTTACAACTAAATGAACGAAGGACATAAATTACGGTATATTTTAATACAACTCAAATGGGTTGTTACAAATACGTACCAACTATTTGTAGACCTGATTTTATGACGTCATCCTATAAGAGTAATATTACATTTTAAAAATCTTTATCTTGTTAGCAATATCAAGTAAAAGCATATATATTAAAAATAATACGTTTACCTTTAGAAGTGTTTTTCTTTCAGTTGTTCTAATAATAACCATATGTTGAACTGAAATATTTTTATACAACGTATCCACATGTAGTCTCACTAAACACGTTTTATGAATGGTTGGATATAGACTGGCTATTGCATTCCGATCATTAAATAATTTAGAAAGAAATACACAAAACCTGATTACTGCTACTGGTATTTAGCATTTATATTGTACTTATAAATTTACATTCAAAATGGTTACAAATGTTTTAAAAATTTTGCTACTGGAAATTACTTTCAAATAATTTGAACCTTGAGATTACATAAACTATTGTTATGGAATGCATTACAAATATTTATAAAATATTTTTTGCCACCGCAAATTACATTAAGGTCTAAAATTATTAGTCGAAATAATAAAAATTTCTACTCGATGCTTTTTATACGAATATGTTCTCTCTTCTATGCAATCATGATTTATCTGTATACTCAATTATCCACACACGCACGCACGCACCACCACACACACACAACACTCACACTCACACTCACACACACTCACACACTCACACTCACACACACACACACACACACACACACACACACACACACACACACACACCACACACCACACACACACAACACACACACACACACACACACTTCACGTTATATGGATTTTACCAGTTGAGATTAATAGCAATGTTAATAAACGCTTTAAAATTTCTAATCTGAAATAAAGTGACGTAATCTAATTTATTTGAAATTTCATAAGAGCATCACCATCATCAAGATTTTGGAGATACATTCATCTCATCGTCTTCACCTTGAACGATTATATTGTAACAACCTATAAAGCAGCTAATAACCCTGACAGTTTTTATCAGACACTTATTATTATTATTACACGGACATGAGGTTATTCCTAAATTAACTGGTTTCCCCTCTGAAATGCTGCACACTCTTCAAATCTTTCAGTTCGTTCTCAGAAGCGCCGTGTTCATTTTGAATTTTATCTGCATTCTATTTCGAGACTGTTTTTTCATACAAAACAGGATCTTCAATATTGTGTTGATGTAGCAGCAAAACACGTTAGCTAGCTAGTTTCACCTCTATATTATTTTACATGGCATGATCTTATCGTAAATACATCTGTCAAAAGCTAATTAAACGTAGTTCCGCGACTGGACATCGCAAACAGCGTTTCCAATTATGGTTTTAGTAAACACAATATTGCCTACAACTACATACAATCAACTATCAATGCTTGCACGAGGGTCAAACGAAAACAGCTAACACGAAAATACGCAAACGCGAAAACATACAAACAGAGAACACGCAAACGCGAAATAAAACACGAAAACACACAAAACGAAAACACGAAACACAAAACACACAAAAGAAAAAAACCCAAACAAACAAAACAAAAACAAAACAAACACAAAAACGCAAACACGAAAACACGAAACCAAAAAACAAACGAAAACAAAAAAGAAAACACGTAACACGAAAACATGCAAAACGAAAACTACAAATAGAAAACCAAAAACGAAAAGCAAACGAAAACACAAAGAAAAACACGTTAACCGAAAACCGCAAAGCAAAACTACGGACACGAAAACGCTAACGCAAAAAACCAAAACGAAAATCCAAACGAAAACACGCAACGAAAAACCAAAGAAAAAAAACGAAAATGCAAAACGAAAACAATAAAACAGAAACACGAAACAACAAACAAAACAGCAACCGAAAAAAAACACGAAACGCGAAAACAACAAACACGAAAAACACAAACGAAAACACGAAACACGAAAAACACAAAAAGGAAAAATACAACAGAAAACACGGAAAAACGCTAACGAAAACACGAACGAAACACGCTAACACGAAAAACGCAAACGCAAAAACATAAAACACGAAAAAACAAAAAAAAACACGCTAACGCAAAACAAAACACGAAAAACCGAAAAACCCAAAACAAAACACAAAACGAAAAACGCAACACGAAAACCTGCAAAAACACAAACGAAAAACCCAAAAGGAAAATACAAACACGAAACAGCAAACGCGAAACTAAAATTAAAAAAACACCAAACCGAAAATCAAAAAAACACAAAAAAAAAACGCAAACAGAAAACGCCCAAAAACATTCCCAAAACACGAAAACGTTGGCGAAAATGCAAACACGAAAACAAGAAAAAAACACCAAGCAAACGCAAGCACGCAAACACGAAACTAAACCCAAACCAAAAACCAAAGGAAAAATCACCCAAGGGAAAAATGCAAAAGAAAACCGTAAGGGAAAAAGCAAACACGAAAATAGAAAACCAAAACATATAAAAGAAAAAAAAGGAAAATAAAAAAACAAACGGAAAAAAAAAAACCTAAAACCCAACAAAAGAAAACACCAAAAGAAAGTTTGGCGAAAAATAAAAACCAAAATACTAAAAATAAAACGAAAACACAACCAAAAGAAAATATGAACGAAAAAAAACCCAAAAAAAAATAATACGAAACAAAAAATCAAACACGAAAACCCTAAAATGAAAAAAAAAAAAAGCAAAAATACAAAA
This sequence comes from Vesta saturnalis, assembly GCA_036346205.1. Taxonomy (NCBI): domain Eukaryota; kingdom Metazoa; phylum Arthropoda; class Insecta; order Coleoptera; family Lampyridae; genus Vesta; species Vesta saturnalis. The sequence goes on from JARFJB010001224.1 coordinate 406,608, forward strand.
AAACGAAAACAAAAACGCAAAGGGAAAACATACAAAAAAAACAAAAAAAAACGAAAAAAAAATAAGGAAAAACCAAAAGAAAAAAAAATAAAAGCACAAACACAAGAAAAACAAAAAAAGCCACAAAAAAAAAAAAATAAACCCCCTGAAAACAAAACCCGCAACCCTTTACGGCAAACAAACCCTCAAATAAAAACAAGTAAAATTTTAAAGGGAAAACATTTAAACCCATAAGGCGAAAAAAAAAAAAAAAAAAAAAAAGGAGTTTGTATAAAATAAAAAAAAAAGTTAAATTGAAATTTCAAAAAGGTTTAAAAAGGTTAAAAAGAAGTGGGTTAAAATAAAGGGTTCCAAATTTGTTAAATAAAATTTTTTAAAAAAAATTTTAAAGGGGAAAATTTCCAAATAAAACAAAATTTTAAAAATAAAAAAAAATTTTTTAAACCTTTTTAAATTTTAAATTAAAAAAAAAAAAGCCTTAAATAGAAAAAAATTTAATGAATTTGTGTTTATAAAAGGACCTATTTTTTAGTTTTTAAATAAAAATTTTTTAAAATAAATTTTTAAAATTTGGTGAAAAGGATAAAATTTTGTAAATTATTAAATTTTTTAAAAGGGATTAAAATGAAAAATAAAAAGGGTTTTTAATTTTAAAATTTTGAAATTTAATTAAAATAATTAAAAAAATCCATTTTTAATAAAAAAAAATTAATTTTAATTTTTGGGTTTTTAAAAAAACGGGGTTTAAATTTGGGAGTTTTTAAAATGAAATTTAATCAAAAAAACGGGTTTTGTGGGTTTAAAGGAAACTTTTTAAATGGCTCGCTTTCTTTTAAAGTTAAAAACCGGATTAAAAATAATTTTATTAAAAAGTTTTGTAAAACGTAAAACGGGTGGTTTTGAAAAATATTTTGTTTTTAAAAAATTTTTAAAAATTTTTCACCCAGAAATTTTTTAATAAAAAAGGGTTTTTAAAATTTAAACTTTTTGGTTCTTTTTTAAAAATTACCCCTTTTAAAAATCTTAAGTTTTTTTAAAATTTAGTTTTAAAAACTTAAACGAAAAATACCCCCTTTTTTTAATCAAAGGTAAACAAAACAATACAAACAATTAAAGAAAACAAAAAATAAAATTTTAAATTGATTAATACCCAAAAAAAAAAACAATTAAATAAAAATTTATTTTTTTTTTTAAATAAAAAATTTTGAATTTAAATAAATTTTTTTCAAATAAATAAAACCCAAATTTTTTAATTTTAAAAAAAAAAAAAAGCAGGGAAAATTTAAATTTTTAAAAAATTTAAATAAAAGTTTTGAAATTTTAATTAAAAAACAATTTTTTAATAAAATTAAAATTTTAAATTAAAAATCTCAAATGGGTAAATTTAAATTTTAAATAAACTTTTTAATTTTTTTAAAAAGAAATGTTTAATTTAAAGAAAATTTTAGGTTTACCCAAAAATAACATTAATCGTTGGTACAAATTCCCTTTTATTTTAAAATAATTTAAAAAAAAAAGGTAAAAAAGGGGGAAACATTACCACAAAAGGAAATTAAAACTAAAAAATATTTAAAAATATAAATTTTTTTAATAATATTAAAAGGAAATAATAAATTTAAAAAAAAAATAAATTAAATTTTAAAATATTTTTAAAAAAATAAAAATTTAAAAATAAATTTAAAAAATTTAAATTTTTTTTAATTTAAATACCCTTTTAGAAAAAAAAACAAAAACATAAATTTAAATTTTGAAAATAAAAAAAAAAAAAAAAGTTAGATTTTAAGTTAAATAATGTTTTTATTTTTCTCTTTTATTTACTTTAAATAAATTTAAAGGGAAATTTAAATCCTTGGGGACTTTAAAGTAACCCGGTTTTAGTATTAATAATAAACAAAGATAATGATAATCTAACCAGTAAAAGGCTCTTTAGTTGAAATAGGCGCGAAATAACATTTAGGATCGCTACAGTATGTACGAAAAATACGGCTCTATTAAACCCATGTGATTGTTAAAACTATAACTTAAAAAAAGTATAAAGGAACGTAAACCTTTTCTCGAAGGAGTGGACCCGAACAGGTATACATTGTTGCAATAACGATGAATTCATAGAGAACTAATAAAATATTTATTTAAGTAACACGGCTCGCGACAATAAAACTGATTTGATAAATAAATATTAAATGACAGTGAAATAACTATAACTCGAAAAGCTACAAAAATAAATAAATAAATAAATAAATAAATAAATAAATAAATAAATAAATAAATAAAATAAATAAATAAATAATAATTGAATCATTTGGTCGCTAATAAATACCAGCAAGTCCGGTGAGGGCGCGGAATCCAGGAATCGAGTATAGAGCAGTATGGTAGAAACGCGTGATGTGATCGAAGGGCAGGTAAGAAAGAAAAAAGAAAAAAATGTATATGTATATGTATATTTTGAGATTCATACAGTAAGTATACGATCTATTATTTATATCTAGCTTTTATGTCGTGACAGTAGACATAACTGTCCGGTAGTAGGACAATACCGTTAGTAGGGAATGCTACATCGTCCGGGGCACGACTTGGCCAGTAACCGGTCTGCTCGCTATGATATTACTCAAGAAAACAATACAATTGCCTAGGATCGACCTGGCTACAAGGGGCGGTTAAGGTCGAAACAGACAGGCCCCGTTGCTGACGACTGTGCAAGGAATGAATGGCGAGTCGGTACGTGGAATGTTAGAGGTATGCATGGTAATGAATTTGAAATTGCGAATGTAATGTACGAAAGACACCTTGATATTCTGTATGTATCGGAGACAAAGCGCAAAGGAAAGGATGCTGTGGAGATGGAGGATGATCAGGAGTTGAGACGGAAGTGCATGGTGCAAAGGAGTTGGGGTGATCATAAGTGAAAGAGCGAAAAGATGTGTTAAACAGTACGAATTAGTATCTCCCCGGGTAATATGGGTTAGAATGAAAGTGGAGTTTCAAAGAATTTTTCTTATTGCATGCTATGCACCGGTGAATGGAGAAAGAGACCAGGAGCGTGAGAACTTCTGGAATGAGTAGAGAACGTGTTGAACGTATGTAAGCCAAACGAAAGAGTGATTATATTGGGGGATATGAACGGATGGGTGGGTGTACAGAGAGAACATAGTGAACGCGTTCTAGGAAAGTTCGGAGACCAAAGAACCAATGAGAACGGTGAACACCTGCTGAACATCTGTGTGGAGAGAAGCCTGTTTGTATCCAATACGTGGTTTAAACATAAAAATGTGCATATGTATACATGGCAAAGAGGTGAATCTAAAAGTATGATAGACTTGATAGTGTATGATGAACGGCTTAGAAACCTGGTGAAAGACACAAAAGTAATGCGCGGAGCGGAGTGTGGATCGGACCACTTTTTGGTGGTATCGAGAGTGTGTTTAGGGCAAAAGTGGGTGTGGAGAAGGAAAGCAAACGTAGTGCGAACGTCCAGAATTAGGGTTGACAAACTAGTGGATAGTGGTGCGAGAATGAAATACGTAGATGCTGTGAATAAAGAGTTGAATGTGAATGAAACAGTGTGGAACGAACAAATAAAAGACACTGACGTTGAAAGTGCATGGATAAGCTTGAAAAACTCTGTTGTCAATTGTGCCGTGCGAATATGTGGAAGAGTGATTGAAGGTACACAGAAAAAATGTGCCTGGTGGAATGAGTCGGTAAAAAAGGCAGTAAGTAAGAAAAAAGATGCGTACATGGCAATGATTGCTGCAAAAAATTAGACTGAGAAGAAACGATTGTATGAGGTGTACAGATTAAGAAACGAAGGAGGCAGTGAGAATAAGTAAAGAGGAAGTGATGGCTGTAGAAGGAGAGAAAATGCAGAATGATTTTGAGGGAAACAAAAACTCTTCTGGAAATGGGTCAAAATACAAACGTGGCCCAAAACAGAACGCTGCAGGAGTGATGAATGCTAGAAACGAAATAGTATGGGACGATTGTGAAGTGAGGAAATGCTGGCAAGAATATTTCGGTAAGCTGTACAGTAGTGAGGAAAGTAAGACTGAAGGGTTAAATAAGGAGAATATAGAAAAAATGAATGAAACTGAGAAGGATATTGGAATAAATGAGGTAGAGAAAACGGTATGAAGGTTAAAAAACGGCAAGGGAGCAGGCGTAGATGAAATCACTGGAGAAATGCTCAAGTATGGTGGTGCAAAGCTTATACGAAGATTGCGTGAATTATTCAATGTATGCATTATGTATGGAAAAGTGCCGAGTGATTGGAAGAGCGCTATCATTGTACCATTGTATAAGGGTAAAGGGAACAAGAGTGATTGTAAGAACTACAGAGGAATAAGCTTGCTCAGCGTACCTGGTAAAGTTTTGGAAGAATACTGATTGATAGAGTACGAGAAACTACACAATCTAAGATGTGGGATGTGCAAGGTGGCTTCATGCCAGGAGAGGATGTGTCGATCAGATGGTTGCTCTCCAGCAGGTGATCGAAAAGTGTTTAAAGGTAAAAGGAAGTTGTACTGTGCGTTTGTAGATCTGGAGAAAGCATATGACAGAGTGAATAGAGAAGATGTGGGAAATATTAAATGAATATGGTGTAAATAAAGGTCTAATAAATGGAATAAGGGCAGTATACAACGGTAGTCGGGCATGTGTTAGGGTGAGAGGAGGTGTGAGTGAATACTTTAATATTGAGCAAGGGTGCGACAAGGCTGTGTGATGTCACCGTGGTTGTTCAATATATACATGGATAAATGTCTTAGACAAGCATGTAACGATACAAATGGTGTAATGGTTGGTGACGTAAATGTACGACTCCTGGTGTATGCAGATGACACAGTCTTATTAAGTGACAGTGCGGATGAGCTGCAAACCGCTCTGAGGAAGTTTGATACAGTCTGTGAGAGCATGGACCTAAAGGTAAACGTGAACAAAACTAAGATTGTGGTGTTCAATCGGGAAGGTGGAAAGGAGAGTAGAGTATTTACTCTGCAAGATGAAATGGTGGAGCAAGTGGACGAGCTGGTATATCTCGGTAGAATGTTTACTGCAGATGGTACAATTGAGAGCGAGATTGGACGAAGGGTCAATGCTGGAAGGAAAGTGATTGGAAGTATGTGGACGATAATGAGAAATGAAAGCATGAGTCTAGCTGCGAAACGAGCAATCTATAATGGCGTATTCGTCCCGTCAGTACTGTATGGAAGTGAGACATGGGTATGTCAAAAAGCACGAAAGAAAAATAAATGCCGTGGGTATGAGATTTCTGAGAAGCGCATGTGGTAAAACGAGAAGGGACAAGATAAAAATGAATGCATAATGAGGGAGTGTGGTGAGGAAAAGACTATGATGGATAGATATAAAAGTTGTACATTACGTTGGTTTGGTCACATTGAGAGAATGAACAACGCAAGATTAACAAAACAAATATATGTGGGTGAGGTTAGGGAAAGGCCGGGTCTGGTAGGCCGCGTAAAACTTGGCTGAATGTAGTAGAATCTATGATAAAGGAAAGAAAGATAAGGAGTTTTAAAAACAAAAGGGCATGTCAGAGACTGTGTATGAATCTTGCGGAAGCTAGGGAGGAATGCGGAGATAGGAAAGCATGGAGAAAGATTGTGAATGAAAAATAAATAAGAGGCAGGGATTGTTTTGCCTACCCCGCAAGGGAATGGCGTGAAGGTTAAGTAAGTAAGTAAGTAATAAACACGAATGGTACAATATGTTAAAATACAAGGTAATTCTATAGTGAATTGGAAAGTAATATGACGTTTATATAATCGCTATCATTATCACTATCAGTAAAAATCAAATTAATGCCACTTAAAATTAAATAAAAATTGCAAAACCTCCCTGATAAACAACATTTTACTTCTTCGCTACCACACTTCTTGACTGTAGCAACAAACGGTGGCCTCCATTACGTAATAAATGTACAACGTATTTTTTAGCGGGCATTAATTATCATTTATAATTCATGAGGTTAATGAGCGTACCTTAATTTAAAATGCAAAAAACTATATTTAAATTTTAAATATTGTGTATTGTTAGTAATATAAGAGAGTCTAACAGATATTAAAATTTTTAAACATGTTTAACATATGACCTTAAAATTTGGCATAAATTGTATTTAAAATAATCCTGGAATTAAATTACTTTTAACAACCGCAGACATCACGTTGTAATGTAGATTGAATGTTTTAAACCACAATCATTGTTGCAAATTGATTAATAGTTATTTTTGTATTAAGTGTGGAAGATTAGTGTTTTGTAAATGGCACATGAGAGTGTGCCATAAAACACGAATTTTACCATGAAATACAAACAATATTTTTTCTATACCTGTTATATTTGAGAAATTCTTTGAACTTAGTTAAATAGTTCAAATGAATCGCCCCGTATTTCTTAAATATGACAACATAAATCGTATCAATGGAGACATTATGTTTAACAATGCTAGTTTTATTAATATCAATATTATAAATAAAAAAAGAATAGTTACATATGTGTATTAAAGTTTGGAATGTGGTAAAATAAACTACATTATCTTAGTATCTGTTAGTTTTCGTTAAATTAAAAGTATTATTTGAGTATTTTTTAATTCAAGCGATTGATTCTTGCAATTTATTTTGCGCCCTAGTGTACAAAATACGGGCCATCAAAATTTTCGGGGAAATTTTAGATTAAAATTTTTTAGCGAAGACGCAAACCAGTTTTTGAATATTTAATAGATGTTAACGCACACACCTAAAGAAAAGTTGTGCGCGTTAACGTAAACTTAATCTTGTAAAAAAGATAAGGCTAATTTAAGTACTGTAAGTACATTAATGAATAAAGCAGAAAATGGCCATTTGAAATCATAATCTAAATCAAATAATATTAATTCTTTATATTTTTATTGAATATTAGTATAAAAAAAATTTACATAAGGTGCATACAGAGTGGGACTGTTATGAAGTAATATAGAAAGTACAGTGCGAGCAGAAAAAACTGGGACACCCTAAATGTTAGTTGTATTAATTGTGGTATGAAACAAAAATATCTGTCAAATTGGCATATCTGAAATCCTTGTCATTTTAAAGGTTGTAAGAAGGCCGCAACTAAATCAAGTGAGGCATGCAAACGCGCTAATGTCAATGTCACGTCAAGCAAAGTCAGTTTCATGCTAAGCCAAATTCTGAACTAAAGACGTAGAGTGCCTGGATAAATTATCCGTTTTTTTTTGCTCCCCATTGTATATGAGATTACAAGTTTTTTTTATATTTCTGTTCTCCATTGCCCAGAAATTGGGCAATGATTTTAATAGCTAAACAAGATTTTAATTTATCTTTTTACGCGCTCTTTTTTATACAAATTAATTACCGAAGCAATAACAAATCCAATTAACGTCTTTAACTTTCCAAAACTAAGAAGTAGTAAATAACAGTGTATGTACTTGACTATTTGAAATTATTAATCATAACTCCCAAATTATTTATTGGTCCGGACAGATCCCCACATTAATGGTTACCGTAACATGAATTGTTCTATCCACATAACAACTAGTATACCAGTTCTCGGAAATTCAACACACTAATTGGATGTTTTTTGTTTGTTGAACATTTATAAACTTCGATCAATAAATGACGCGAACCATTCATCTAAAAACAATGTAATACAAAATTATTTTTAGTTTTATTAAATAAATAAATAAAAATTTTACCTCGAGTAGGATTTGAACCTACGACATGTACTTCGCTAGACTACCGCTCTAACCAACTGAGAGATACAAACTCAAATCGTTGTAAATTTTGTCTTTATGTATGTAGAACTGAAGTAAATTCTAAACATAATGAGATTACAGTTAAATTACTAACATTAATGGGATCCTGCAATATCGCAAGGATTCACACATGCCAAAGCACTTTGACTAATATTAAATTATAAAAACAATGTAATTTAATATTAGTAAAATTAAAAATTGTTGTAAATTACAAAGATACGTAGTATCAGTACAATATCCGGGTAGCAGCTTAATTAGCGAGAATAAAGGAGCTCTTTGTAACTTTGTGGTTGGTATAAGGAGTTAGTGTTCAATAAACGTACATTAACACAACGTACGAACGCAATTACTCCTAACCTACCTTAATTCACCACGACATTTTTGTAACAGTTACCTTTTAAGCTCGTAAAATAAATTCGGTTTAATAAACATACTTTAAGATAATTAAAAAATATCTGGTGTGGAACAGCACACAACCTTCCAACCTACAAAATGGAAATTCAAAGACTAAAAGAAATGAAATAATTTTAATTTTTTTGGATAATTATTCAATCTCTTTTATAATAAGTTCATTATGGAAATAAGTAACACTGTAAAAACAGAAACAATCAATGTCAAACTGCCGTTTAAAACTTTATGTAAAATATTGAAAAAATTTGAACTTAAATTCTACATTGAGATTTTTTTACCGCTAAATTACGCTACATGATTAAGGTTTATATATTGGTATTTTTATATCTTTGAAATATACAGCTGTTTCAGAAATATTTGATAAAAATCAAAAACAATCCCAAATAAACTCACACGCACACACTCACGCACGCACGCACACACAGCATGCCAAAAATGATCAAAATGGATTCAGGGACCCTCAAAATGTGAAGATCCGTCAAAGTATCAAGGTCGAATATTTTTTATGATCGCAATACCTCCCTTTTACTATACTTCATATACAGTGTGGACGTTTAGGTTGGAATAAATTCAATATCTCGTAAAGCACAATTTTTTTCAAAAATCGCTCGGACCCGTCGATTTTATATTTTTTCGGGGCATATTTTTCGAGAAAAAAAATTTTATACAGGGTGTCTCAAAAGATTTGCTAAACAAAATTTTTTCAAATTGCAACCCAATTTTTATTGCATTTTGGATTGCCTTACAATTCTAAACATTTGTTATGCAGCATGTGCTATACCTAAGTCCAAGCGTTTTGCAGTTATTCGCATTCAAAATTTAAAATTGAAAAAGATCATGAAGAACGAAAATAAAATAATTTTTATAACGTTTTATTATATCGATAACAAAGATTCGTAAACTTAAAAATAATTTTATTTCAGCAAATGCTCGACATGTCTTCCGTTAGCCAACTGACCATAGTCTAATCGATCTACAAATTCCTGCTGCACATTTCGAACCATTTCGGGCGTTAGTTGACTAACGGAGGACACCTAAACGTCCACACTGTATACTGATTTCCATAAAAATTGCAACACCTAGAATTTATTGAACGATTTTATTGAAATTTTCGTCAACTATGTCTTTCATTAGAACAAAAAAACGATTAAAATTTGAAAACAAAAGAACAAAAACTAAAAATGTTTTTTTCAATAATGAGTTGCCCCGCCACGGTTTGTGATGTACTCATTTAGACGGCGTGGCATGCTATTAATCTATAGCTGCCTGTGGTATATCAACCCAAGCTTCTTGAATCCGTGGCCGGAGATCGTGTAAGTTATCTGGAGGGTGTGGTAAATTTCCCACTCGCCTACCGACCTCATCCCATACATGTTCAATGGGCGATAAATCAGATGACCGAGCAGGCTATGGGAGGACGGCAATGTTAGCTTCATCCAAAAAACGTGTTGTAGCCCTTGCCGTATGAGGGCGCGCATTATCCTGTTGGAAAATGGGATTTTCCAGCCCCTGAAGATATGGAAGCGCAACGAGTTCTAGCACATTGGCAATATAACCAACGGCGTTTAAGTTGCCATCAATGAAAACCAAGGGTGATCGGCTACCGTAACATATTGCACCGCATATCATCACTCCTTGTGTGAGGGCTATGTTGCGTTCCACAAAAAATTTTGGATTTTTACGTTCTCCACGCATCCGTCTGGCCCTCCTACGACCATCGTGGGTCCACAAGCAAAATCGGGACTCGTCAATAAACACAGTTCGATGCCATTCTTGCGCCCAATTCGCTCTTTCATTGCTCCATTCTAGCCTGCGTAGACGATGAAGTGGTGTAAGAGGAAGACATAAAAATGGACGATATGAACGCAGCCCATAAGACCTTATCCGGCGATAAACAGATGACATTGACATTCTGGATCCTAGACCTCTCATGCAATCATTTGCAATCGATCGAGTTGTTGAAAATCTATCTCTTGTGGCCAAAAGTCTTAAGCGACGTTCTTCTCGATCTGTAGTCCTACAGGGACGTCTAGATCCAGGGCGACGTTGTTGCACCCCTTCCTCGAACCATTTGGACCAACATCTCAATACCGTTGTAACATTTGGGTTTACACGACGAGCAATTTCTCTTAGCGAAAGTCCGGCCTCTCTCATGCCAATAATACGGCCACGTTCAAAATCACTCAATTGGGAAAAGTGTTGATGTTGAGGTACTCTTGGCATTGTTTCCAAGTTCAAAACGAAATTGTGAACAAACAATTTACAAAACTGACAGTTAATTACACACTGATTGGTTTATTTCTTCAAATTTATTGTTACTAAGTGCAAAGGAAAAAACAACAAAAAAAAAACTCCTATCTAGATTTTATTAAAATTTTAATCGTTTGTTTGTTCTAATGAAAGACATCGTTGACGAAAATTTCAATAAAATCGTTCAAAAAATTCTAGGTGTTGTAATTTTTATAGAAGTCAGTATTGTATACGACAATGTAACAAAGTTACTCTAAACTACCTTAAGTCACTCCGATATTTCGCAAGTTAACCCTTACTTGGTATAAGGAATTATGCTGTAATAAACGTACTCTAACCTCTCTTAATTTACCCCTACATCCTTTCCGCAATCTAAACTATATTAATTCACCTCGACAACTCTAACCTATCTGAATTCACCCCAGCATCCTTTTAGCAACCGTTATCTCTTAACTCATATAAGGAACTAGAGTTTAAGAAACATACTTTATAGGATAAACAAGAAATGCTCTGAGCTCACGCCGACATCATTTTCGAAACAGTTATCTCTTAGCTCGTGTTAAGAATTATAGTTTAAGAAATACACTTTAAGAGAATGAACAAAAAGAGTTACTCTAAAGTATCTTAAATCACTCCGCCATCTTCTCCGCAGGGTATCCCGTACTTGGTATAAGGAATTATGGTTTCATAAAAGTACTATACCCTATCTTAATCAACCCCTACATCCTTTTCGCAATGAACAAAAAAAGTTATTTTAAACTATCTTAATTCACCCCGACATCTATTGTGCAAGTTATCTCTTAGCTGTTTATTAGAGTTTAAGAAACACATTTTAAGAGAATGAACGAAAGACGCTACTCTAACCTAAATGAATTCGCCCCGACATCATTTTCGCAACCGTTATCTCCTAGCTCACATAAGGAATTAGAGCATAAGAAACATACTTGAACGGATAACATACAGATAATGGCAAAGGACCAGAATACAACTCGCCGAAAACTTAAAGAAGCCACGTACATCGCACTGGCAGAACCGATAAGCCAAGCTAGTGTAGAAGTGAAATTGACATGCACTCCAATAATGCGCGAAGAGCTTAGGCAAAACACCTGCGCAATAGGTTACGGCGCAAAACACCTGCACCGGGAAAAAATCATATAAAATAAATTCGATTTTGAGCAATTTGTCTGGAAATCAGACGCACTGCGCGCTTAGGATTATTTCTAATACGAAACAGCTGATCCCTCATGAAAACATCAACGTATTATTCAAGAAATGGAAATTTATCACACTAAGTCTGCAAAAATACATCTTTGAAGACCAGAATGCTTCCAACGTGATTTATATCATGTGTGGGTGAAATTGTCGTGGAATTTTTTTTAATATTAGTATAATTGGATACCATACGCGGAATTTTAAATTAATGTTTGGTTACCGAGATGTTTATTTTAAAGTTTGTTATCGCAGTTTCTATAAAAGAATTAAATTTCATTATGGTTAAAAAGTTTTAAGCGTATCGACTTAAATTTATTTTTGTTATCGCGTTTGATAGCGAGTGGTTCGGTTTTTCTGATAAATATTTCTACATACTTTTGAGCTTACCAGTTCATTTATGGACTGAGTTGTTATTGGAGAAAGTTATAGAAAATTTATTTGAGTAATGAATTTGAGTTGCGGTTAAAAAACGACGTGATTTTGTGGGAGGGAAAGAGGGTTTTGTTTTTCAATTATTTACTTGAGTTGAAATTGCGCTATAGTGGTGAACAATTAGACGTAAGATATGTAGGAACAGGCGCGAACACAATCTACCCACTACCTACCGGGTTACTGAAGTTATCGAGCGTGGACACTTGTTCCCTTCATTTAGTGTGGATTCAAAGAAATGATTCTTCAACCTCGGGAAGCTTTGTTTGTGGACGTTTTTGTTGGATTTTTCAAAAAGAAAGATTAAATGTTGGATGGTCAGTGCCTATCTATTTTGTTCTGGGAGTAAAAATACCCTTTTGATAAAATTGTTATGTGCATCTTAAGGACTCACAGCTTGTTCAGACACACAATAACCTGCTTTATATAAACTGCTTTAATAAGATATTGTGTATTAAAAGTCAAAGAACGTATAAATAAATTCATAGTGTGTAGATAAACTCAGGTGAAACAAATAGTAAGTCGCGTGGATCCGGGTTGAACTTTTCGCTGTTAAGATTGCGAATTTAAGTTAAACAAAACAATTAGATGAGTTGACGTTATAAAGCTGTCATTTGCAATACCGTACCGTACCGAAAGAGAATTTGAGGTCTATCGGTATTTTCCGGTCAATCATTGAGAGTCAGTAAAATAGAAATATGCGCCTGCATGTTGTGAGTTAGGATGAAACGGCTAGTCCAGAAACTGTGGCCATTCAAGGTTATGACTTTTATGAATTGAATAAATTGAAAAACTGTGTTTGATTACACGGATGAACTTGCTTTCTTTGGTTTTGGTATTTTAAATTGAGGTCGTATCAATTACTAAAAGCGCATTCATTCTGATTTTAACCCTTAGGTTATTGTGTTATAATACTGTCATTGTTTGCATTGTGTTGATATTTACATTGTAAAGTTTACCAAATTTCAATTCAAGATAAAGTTAATTAAAAGTATATAGTTAATTGATTAAGGGAATTCTGAACCTTGCAAGCTTCTACCCGATGCTTACATTTAACATTTGAAATTTTACGTACGAAAGGTCGCACTTTATTTCCTTTCGATATATCTTGAACCCTCGCCTGTTTCCTTGCACTGAGTTAATGCAGTATTCTCTTGCCATGATTTTCTCATCGGACCTTTACTGATAATCCAACCTTTGGTGTATATTAGTTAATACCCTTTTCTTCGGAATATTTTCTAAGAAACTCCAACCTCTTAGATCGTAGTATAGGAAGCCCCATTAAACATTTTCTAGTATTAGTTTTTTAAACCGAAAACCAACTTTATGTATCCAGTTAATGATGGCTCTTTTGCAACATTGTACGTCAGGCATTTCTTCTCGGAACCTCTCACGAATTCTTTCTGTCGATACATGATTTTTCTCACTGTACATTTTATGCGCCACTTGTCGTAAACTACTTAGAATAAGAGGTGTACATCTAGTTTACTAGTCGGTAATTCTTTTAACCATATTTCTGTTTTGTGACCGGTTTGCAACTGCAATCTGGGGCCAACAATGATTTCGGATGGTGTGTTTTATCTTCTTTGATGGCCGTAAAATAACAAAAAGTACAAAAAGCACTTGAGGTATTTCTCAGACTATATCAATATATATATATATATATATATATATATATATATATATATATATATATATATATATATATATATATATATATATGTATATATATATACAGGGTGTTTCTAAATTCATGCGACAAAATTCAGGTGGTGATTGCTCGCATGAAAGTAAGATGGGTCTTTCCTATAACAAAATTTACACAGCCCACGCCTTTCCGAGATATCACCCTTAAAAGGTGGTGACTAAAATTGAGTTTTTATTTTGTTTTTAAAATTTCAGTAAAGCTAGAAACTTGAAATTCTGTAATTTTCGTGCAGTCGCAAAGGACTAAGCACAGGTATTTTTTCAATATTCCTGTTACATTATACGGGGGTGAAATTAGCAACCCTTAATTTATTTCATATCAAAACTTTTTTTCGAGATGAAGTTTTATGAAATAAAATTATAACTTAAAATCTTTGTTATTTAAAAAATTTTTTATTCTTAAATTATTTTCCCAAAACCAATAGCTGCAGAGATAAAAATAAACACCATAATTTATAATTTTTTTATTAAATTGAGTGAAAAACAGTAAAGATGTAAAATGTAATACGATTCTTAATAAATGCTGGAAATGACCAGCTCTACATTGTTTTTAATTACAAAGTTTTAGAATAGTAGGCTGCTGTCACTTCGACAATTAATTTATCTTGTTTACTTAATGTTTATTCAAATTGTAGTAGGCTGATGTCAAACACTGTTGTTGATAGTTAGTAATCGAAGTTTAATTACAAGTTTGTAGGTTGTTATTTTTGCGTTATCTGTATATTGTTATTTTATAACATGTATACAAACGTTGAAATGGCCGACATGCATTTTGTGTATGGTATGGCAAATGGTAATTCTCGACAAGCTAGACGTCTTTATGCTGAAAAATATCCGCAAAGAATTACGCCTCATCATTCCGTATTTGCACGTATTCACAACCGCTTATCCGAAACTGGAATGTTAAAAAGAAATTCAACCAACACTGGTCGTTTCCGGACAGTTAGAAATATAATGGTAGGACAAGCAATTTTAGATGAAATTGATGCACACCCGGAAACAAGTACTAGAAAAATTGCCAACACCCTAAATATCAGCCATTCATCTGTGTGGCGAGTTTTAAAAGAACAGCAGTTATATCGTTACCATATCCAACGGGTTCAAGCTCTTTTACCTAGAGATTTTCCTCAACGAGTTAGATTTTGTGAATGGTTAACACACGAAATGCGACAAAATCCTCAATTTTTAAATAATGTATTGTTTACGGACGAGGCACATTTTTCAAAAGTATCTATCATAAATTTTCATAATAATCGCGTATAGGCAGACGAGAATCCCCATCAGATTATAGAGCACCATTTTCAAATGTTTTTTCAGTGAACGTACGGATTGGTATTGTAGGGGATAACTTAATTGGGCCACATTTTCTGCCTCAGCCATTAAATGGAATTTCTTACACCAGTTTTCTCGAAAATGATCTCCCTGAACTACTTGAAGACATGCACTCAATATCAAACAAAATATGTGGTTGATGCATGGTGGTGCTCCAGTACACTTCAGTCGAACTGCTAGACAACATTTAGATGCAACATATCCCAACCGTTGGATTGGTCGAGGAAGGCCCCAACATTGGCCTCCTCGATCTCCAGAGTTAAATCCTTGTGATTTCTGTTTATGGGGTTACCTTAAATCATTAGTCTGCACGACACCCATAGTTGATATCAACGATTTGAAGAATCGTATTCAAATAGCGTGTGACACCATAAGAAATACACCTCAAATCTTTGAACGTGTACGGCAATCCATGACCCGTAGGCTACATTCATGTATTTTGGCTAGAGGTGGTCATTTCCAGCATTTATTATGAATTGTATTACATTTTACATCTTTACTGTTTTCCACTCAATTTAATAAAAAAATTATAAATTATAGTGTTTATTTTTGTCTCTGCAGCTATTGGTTTTGGGAAAAAAATTTAAGAATAAAATATATTTTAAATAACAAGGATTTTAAGTTATAATTTTATTTAATAAAACTTCATCTCGAAAAAACGTTTTGATATGAAATAAAGTAAGGGTTGCTAATTTCACCCCCGTATAATGTAACAGGCATATTGAACAAATACCCGTGGTTAGTCCTTTGCGACTGCACGAAAATTACAGAATTTCAAGTTTCTAGTTTTACAGAAATTTTAGAAACAAAATAAAAACTCAATTTTAGTCACCACCTTTTAAGGGTGATATCTCGGAAAGGGGTGGGCTGAGTAAATTTTGTTATAGGAAAGAGCCATCTTACTTTCATGCGAGCAATCACCTCCTGAATTTTGTCGCATGAATTTAGAAACACTAATATATATATATATATATATATATATATATATATATATATATACACGTATGGAAAAAAATTTTATTATTGAAATTTATGAAAAACTCTTTTCGCGGTTCGCTCCTGCATGTCTGACAACCAAAAAATCCATTGTGACATTTGCCACGTGACCATAGATTTGGCGAGGATTTTGAAAAATGTTAACTGTGATGCCGAAAAATGGGTCAAATTGACAAGATGTCGTAAAATTGTATTAAGAAAATGTATTTAGAATGCAACAAAGATCTTTTGTATTAGATATTTTCTATTTAAATTACAATTTTCTGCTTTACTGGAATAAGTAATAAAATAAACATACGTTTACTTATCTATTACTAGATCAAAATTTACTAAATTATTGATATTTATTTAAATTCTACCTTAGAAACTGACATTAATGCAGTACATGCAACCCATCTAGAAATACAGGTAATAGAACCTCGACCTTGCTTTGATAATTAACTCCGCAAAAATAAGAGAGCACATGTTTTTCATGTGTTTTAAGGTATCTAAATAATTTTCTTCATTTCATTAATTAAATTTAACCAATCAATTGTTGATGTATAAATTTAAAGCCCTATAATGTGAAAAAATATTTTTTCTTCGTTAGTTAAATTCTGAGAACTAAAATTGATGGAAAATGAGTGGTTTTCTCAACGTGGTGAGTAACAATTCTATGCATTTCTTCAAATAGACCTCAATTTGATATATTTAATTGCTTTAGGACTTTTCTATACCACCTACAGTATCTATAATATTCTCTACTAATGATTATACGATCTCCTATAAACAAATTCTACAAGTTTCACTGAAATATGGTTATGTTCTAAACGTGTTTACGCTTAATGACTACTAACTCTATCATTTGCAGATTGTGTTAATATACATATGGCTTTGTTATCTCTGTATGTAAATTGCATATTCATCGTTTGGTCGTATAACTAAATTATAATTAATATTCGTAAACTGTTAATTAAATGATTTGTTAAAGCTATCCAAACAAATTTCAATTGCCTTATGTAACATTAAATTTGGCTGTAGCTAAATTACAGTAACGTTACTTAAATTTTTTTTTTGTTTTCTATATTATTTATACATACTCCGAGGTAGGAACTTTAGTGCCACGATTATTTAATTTTTTTGTAAACGTTCAATTACCAAATTCGAATTTTTTAATTTACGTTACTGCTACGTTTAATAAACATTATACACTCAGTTACTTGCCTTCTTAATATTTTGCAATGTTGTTAATTAATGCTCGTGGTAACATGGCGAAAACGTGTCCATATTACTAACTCTTAATTGTGTTAAATTACTTTTGAGGATTTATTAAATGTCAAATTAACATACTGATTTTTTAATATTTACTGAATTAACGTTGTATTAACGCGGTACTTAATCTTGTATCTGACATCTATTTTGCTGTGTATCTGCTAAATATCATTCCTCTTTCGTCTTTTTTTCCTTATCCCCTTTTGGGTTTTATTTTAGAAAGCTCTTGGCGCCCTACTACTATTAAAAGGTTGATGCTAACAACATTCACACTAGTCTGTTGTAAATAATCAATATTCTGACCACGCAATCCAAATCGTCTAATTACTCGCTAGCTGCTAGGTTATACTGGCTAGATTGTGTTAGGTTAAGGTCTCCCATACACTATATGACATTCATCAAACGGCGTAATAATTTTGCAAAACTCATTATATCTTTAAGAATGTTGATTAATCTTTAACATAAAAAAACGTAACATAAAAGAGACCAAATCATTCCCTATAAGAAGTATGGTTACGTTAACAATTTACTTATTCACATAATCGTTGTTTTAACAATATCAAACAAATAATCACCGCATCCAATGGGATAACATACAGGTAGTGGCAAAGGACGAGAGCACAACTCAAAGAAGCCACATACACCGCACTAGCAGAAAATTCAATAAGCTAAGCTAGTGTGGAAATGAAACCCATATGTATTCCAATAATGCGCGAAGAGCTTAAGCGCAATACACCTGCATAACAAGTTACGGCGCAACATGCGCAATAAACAACTGCGCAACCACGAAAAAGTTTAATATAAGTTCTAAAAAACATATATTGGATTATTCAGTGGCTTAGCGCAAAAGGAGTCACACATAAGTGAAAGGTTCCAAAGTTGGAATCTGAGAGTAATCAAGTGCTTGGGAAAAAATCAACCTATGAATTCGAAGACGGTCCTTCTCAGGACTAAGCCTAATGACGGAAGCAGAGTCCGCTGCCATCTTAGTAAGAAATTTGCTTCTTTTGCCTTCTAACAGTTAGTGCTCATTTCGTAAAAACCTGCATGATACCATCTTGTTTCCGGTATCTTGTTTCCGTATGCCATTTTGTTGTTTCCGTGCAACGCCGATTTGATTGCTGCGGTCTTGTTCCGCATCTTGTTTCTGTGTACCCTTTTCGCTTTCTGGTATCCTATCTCCGTCTAACGCCGTCTTGTTGCCGTTATCTTGCTGCCGTGTGAGTTGTGTTGAGTTTCTGACGTCTGATTTCCGCCATATTGTTTTCGTATGCCTCTCTCAGTCATCTTATTTACGTGTCTCCCCCCTTTACTTCTCACTCACTCATTTACCCACCCACTCACCCAATACGCAACATCATCGTTTAATGACTGATTCACATCAATTACGAAACCACTTTCACTTAAGACTCCATCATAGCATACTTTAAGTTATATTACAAAAGGCAACACTGAATTCCCACCTCAAGAAGACAAAGATCAGTTAAATTTAATAGCTAGCCATTTAACACCTAAACCTAAAAGTTAGCAAAAGCAACCGAGAAACTAGCGTAGAGGACTCTCTCCTACTGGACAAAACGTGGATTATCTCCCTTTTGGTATTATTAATTTAAGCGCTATTAATACTATATTGTGGTATAATTAGAAGTTTCCATGAAGTTTGCAACGCCATCTAGAGGTATACGTTAGCATACAACTTACAACGTCGTCATCTTGTAGTAAAATTTAAGTTAGAAGCGACCTCTTGCGTTAAAACTACAAGTTTGTATAGTTTGAAATACCGTATTGTTGTATAATTGCACTCAACGCAATCTTGTGATGTAAATTAAAAGTTATTCAACGAATAAGCCCCTAAAAACAAGCACATACAAACAGTGATATTAGCAAAACTAGTAAACACCCGATCACACCTCACATATCAAACACGCAAACTAGTACACGCTCATACACAAAGCAGATAAAACTTATAAAGCATGCAGTTACTCAACGTCCCAACACGTAAACATGCAAAGATCTCAAATAAGTTAATAAATATTCGCAAAGTAAAAGTAAAAGAAACTAACATCCAAACACAACAAATTTACACGAAACAAAAAAGAAAACATACCAAATCAAAGAAACTAAACAAACCTTGTCGCATGCAAATAAGTACACAAGCCATACACACACAAACATACAAACAGGTGAAGAAACACAGTTGCCTACAAGCTTAATGAGTCGTTTGTAAGATCCCCTTATTTGCACATATTAGTCCAACCACAAGAATTTGTCAAAAAGACCTTAGATGTGTGGGGTAGTTTCAATATTCAGGTTTGGGGCTATATTCTGTCAAAGATCCTCAGATGTTTGGGCCAATTTCAAGATTCGAGAACTTAGATGCTAGGACAATTACAAGGACCTTATTTAAAGTGCTTGGGTAAGAATCTATCGAAAGCTCTTAGATGTAGAAACCAGCTTCGAAGTCCTATTAAAAGGTTTTGGTGCAGTACCCGTTTTAAAGATCTTCCTCATCACCAAACTTGAAGGTCATTCTAATGTTTGCGCAAGCATAAGTTTTAGTTGGACAGCTAACCTCATATTTTCGACTATGTTCACATGTCCCAAGCAAATTTTCATTTTGTTATGTCAAGTTCAGATTGTAGCCTGAAGATTAATTTCATTCTTAAAAATTGAGATGTGTCTGGTCACCCAATACAATTATCATATCAAATTGATGATGGACCGAAATCATAGACCGATTTGAATAAGGCTTTTGTTTGTGTTTTATCGAATAAAGCGTGAGCCATCCTTAGGTCACACTTGTGTTTTCAGAGAAATAAGTCGTTTTGTGTTTCTATGATAGTGGATGTGTTTGTGTACTTGTTTGCATATTAAATACTTTGTTTAGTTTGTTTGATTTGCATGTTTGGGTTGTTTCTTATTACATACTTTATGTTCTTTGGTATGTTTTCTTGCTTGTATCGTGCAAGCTTGCTGTGTTTTTGGTGTTTGTTAGTTAGTTTATCTTATTTTGATGTTCTCGTGTTTGTATATTTATAGGTTTTGCGTGTTCTGTGGTCGAGCGCTTGTGACGTTCGTCAACATAGCAAACTTCTGGTAGCTCGAGTGTAAGCAATGAGACCTTCAGGATCGGGTCAAACCACCTTTCTACTTTGTGGATATAATCTTATTTGAACACAGTTGGATTACATAAGTTTTATTCAATACTGTTAATATAAAAATAAAAGGAATTATCTATGCTAGTAAAAATAAAACAACAATTCTGGTGGACCCTTGGACGGGACGGCACTATCAATTTTCCAGACCGCCGGTATCTCCCTCTCTGGAGGATATTGTAAAATATCGATTAATAATTGGATGATTTTTGTTATCAGTGAAATTGTGAAAAATGTTAATTAATTTACTAATGATCCGTCTGGTGTATTCAGATTTTAGTGATGTGCTACCGGGATATACGGTCCGTTATATTAGGTGAGTATATTCAATAATGTTCAATTTTGGTAATAAATCTGGGTGGTCACCAACCATGTGTTTCTACAAATATGA